>VHZZ01000788.1:31249-61321 GCA_009801015.1 Silene noctiflora
CTTGTCTCTGGATTACCTCAGGTGTTATCCTGGTTTATTTTCTTTATGCCCAGGCTTGTCTGCAGGCTTGTCACTGGTGTCCTCAGGCACGGCCTTGGACTCGATGACGGTTGAGTGTTTTTCGTAATCACGGGGTGAATCGGGTGTTGAATGAGTCATGATGCGGGGTGCATCAATTGCATGGTCGCATGTGCCATTGTTTGCATTTATCTTTGCTTATGTTGTTTAAGTATATTCTACTCAACCTCGTGGTTGACTGTGTATTCGTGAACACTTGTGATGAACCATTTTTGGGGAGCTGATTTTGACAGGTTTTGAGTTAGCTGTTTCGGGAGCTCATGGGGATGCATGAGGATGTCTTGATTACTTAGTCGATTAGCTCACTTAGTTGGACCTTCACTTTTAGTTTATGTACTTGATCTATTACCGCTGTAAGTTAAGTTGTAGTTATATCATCAATTGTAATTGACGGAGATATGGTAAGTCTTTAAAGTAAAGTTTTAAATTATTGGTATTTGGATTGCTATACTTTGTTATACACTACCTCTGGAAACCGAGATGGTAGCACTTCAATTTGTTTGGGAATGTCTTTCTAAAGGCTCCTGGATAAATGGGGGTGTTACAATTCATTGGGTTCATTAGTTTTAGGTTTCAAGATCGTCGCTCTGATACCACTTTGTAACACCCCTATACACCAACGTGCCTTACCTAGGCCACCTTAGACATAGAGGTGCTACCATCTCGGTTTCCCGAGGCAATGATAATCAGCAGACAATAAAGAAACGTACTTTAAATAATAATTTAAGTGATTACAACTGTCTTAACCAAAACCGTCTAATCAAAATACAAAAGATCCAAAGCAAACTACTAAAATCTCAAAACTGCAAACTAGCTACTGAAACCGACACAGCGGAAGACTTCTAGACTCGTGGTGATTTCCCAGTCATCCCATGCGCTTGCGTAACCACCTGCTCAACAACTGCTCACCATCCTCGCATGGATCATCACAGATTACAAACACAAAATCGGGGTCAGTTACTGATAACACAAACCAAACATAGCAACACATCACAAGCCACACCACACCAACTCCACCAACTCCACCTCCACTCCATATCACTGACTACACACCCAAGGTGTGTAGCCCTGCCAGTCGGGGACCGCAGTCGTTCCCACCTAAGCCCCGCTCATTGCAACGAGCGAAAACCCAAGTTCATTAATGTGCACACCCCCTCCCGTGGCGGGTTCAACAGAGGGCGAATCAAGGGCGTGAAGCCACTCCCGCAAGTGACTCTACTCAGCCGAGGACGCACCTCGCAACACACCAGCACCACGCCTCCACCACACCACAGCACACAATCAAGCATCCACATCCATACATACAACAAACATTACAGACAAGTCAAACATACTATATCAGCAACCGAGTAGGGAAACCTTACCTGTAAGGCAATCACCACGGAGCACAATTACGTTCAGAATCGCTCCTCTACGAATTCTCCTCCTATACAAGCACATAATCACAATTACTAATAATACTACCAAAACCCCCGATTATCCCCCAAAACCCCCAAATTAGGGTTTAATCAAAGTATACTAAATGATATGAAAATGGTACTCAAGACTTACCCACAAGACGACGATCACAACGGCGTAAARAACTCCGAAAACCGACGACACCAACCCTTGGATTTGYTAACAACGCGGCGTAGAAACAACACAACTTACGTTCTCTCTTTTGAAGGATTTTTGAGAAAAGATGAAATGGAAAGAAACTGATGGAAAATCTTGTTATATCATCTCACGCGTTGTTAACAAAGYCCGACTAACAAAACCCATAAAACGAACTTACTCGATCGAGTAAGTGACTTACTCGATCGAGTGCCCCTTACTCGATCGAGTGCCACACGTACTTGATCGAGTACCCAACAACCAGACCCTAATTCTAAATCACACTTACTTACTCGACAGTGTAAGCCCTACTCGATATAGTAGCTAAAGACACATAAAACCGTAGTATTACAAACGGTGTTGGTGAAAATTTTGTGGTCCAATCACCAAGTAGAGGAGGTTACATGGGAGGCCGAGGAAGCAATGAAGGAGCGGTATCCTCACCTTTTCGAGTAGGTAATCAGTTCGGTTACAAGGTCGTAACCTTGTTTTTAGAGGGGTAGAGCGTGTTGCACAAGTGCAAACTCCTTTTTATATCCCATCTTCTTAGTGACTTGTTAATAAGTGTAGTTGTTTGTTACCTCGACCTATGCAAGTGGTTAAGTGTCTTGAGTCATAAAGACCTTTCTTTGGCGCGTAGTCGGGATACGGGTAATAGTATTAGAGTACCTTGTTTGAGTCGGGTGTGAACTTCGGGAACGAAATTCATTTTAAGGGGGGAAGATTGTAATACTCCTGTGTTTCTAAGGGTTCACTCGGCTGAGTACACTGAGTACTCGACCGAGTGGATCTCACTCGGTCGAGTGGGTGACTGAGTGAGACCTGGAATTGTGACATCGGACCCTGATTCGAGTCACTCGATCCAGTGGCTGGGGCACTCGACCGAGTGGACTCCACTCAACCGAGTGTCACTGAGCACTCGACCGAGTGTTGTCGCTGTTCTAATTTTACGCGTGAAAGCAATGTGGACGTTATCTCTTTTGACCTCTTCTTTTTCAGTTTTGACCCCTCATTTCCCCCTACCATCTTATCCTAAACCCTCCAAAAATCTCCAAGTAATCCCCTCACCTTATCCTCTTGGATTCTCAACTTACCTTGAAATCCTCAAATCTTGTCCTTGTTCATTTATTATCATTTGCAAGCGTAACCTCCTTCTCTTTTTCTTCTTGTCTTAGTTAGTAAACCCTTATTCTTGATGGGTTGTTTTATGGAATTTAATTAGGGTTTGGATTAATTAATAAGAGGGTTAATTAGAGAGTTAATTAACATTATTGTTGTTGTAGTATTATGTTGTGATAGTTAGTCATAATTTGTGTAGGAGGAGACTTCATTGAGGAGCCCTTCTAGCTTGGTTGGTTGATTTGTGAAGATTATCATGAGGTAGGGATTCCCTACTTAGCTTTGATAGTATGAGTATGAGTGTTTGTTTATTTATTAGTTATCGTGAATTGCATAATCCATGTAGTAATTGCATGAAAAAATGAAGATTTGATAATTAGGGTTTCATGGATATTAATGAGGATGTTAATTCATGTTGTTAAAGTGAAATTGGTATCATGACATCATTTTATTGCATTACAACATGAATTTGGAAGGTTTGGTAATCAAATGGTTGGTTCTTGTTAAACATGTGAAATCTTGTCTTAACATGGTTTATTGTTGTTTGGTAAGTCTTAAGTGCCTTGTTTGCACTTGTTCATTATGATTGTTGGAGATGTTGGAGGGTGGTGGCAGGTGGTTGGAAGTGGCGGCTAAAGGTGTGGTGGTGATGGTGGTAGGGGAAAAGAGAAGAGAGGGTAAGAGGGGAAAAAGAATTGTAGGTGGCGCTATGGTGCGGTGCTTCGTTGGTGGCCGTGGGGCGGGGGTAAGGGATAGATGGTTAATGTGTACAAAGGAAAGAGAGAGTAGGAGGGAGGGGGAAAGAGAAAGTAAATGTATGTAGCATCCTTTTTTATGAAAAACGTCGTCGTTGTAAAATGTTGACGATGTTTCGTGTTCGGGTTATATAAATATAAAAAAATCCCATTTATTTTAAGGAAAATTTCTACTTTGGTGCCATGAGATTTAGAGTAATTTCACTTTAGTGCCCTAAGATTTTCATAATTCCACTTTAATGCTCTGAGGTTTGGACTATTTCCCACTATGATGACCTAAGTTTTGAATAAAATTTCATTTTGGTGACTGTAATAGTAACTTTTATCTTAATTAATTAAATTTTTAGTAAAATAAAGTGCAAAATTGAATAGTAAATTACATACAAAATTATAATATTGCAAAAATAGCTAGATTTATTATGTTCAAATTATTATATTTAGTATAAAATACTAAAAATGTTATGTATAGGTCACTAATACGAAAAGTAGTTCAAATCTCAGATCGCCAAAATAAAATTACGCAAACCTCGGAACATTAAAGTTGAATTAGGTTAGATGTCATGGCACAAAGTGGAAATAATTATTTTAATCGATTGATTGATTCGATTCGATTGGGAAAAGATTCAAAAGAAGAAAAAGAAGCATTTGGCCATTGGCTGACATTCACACAACAACTCCACTAGAACAACATAAAGATGTCATCCTGTCTCCTCCGCCCTCCCGCCGCCGCCACCTCCACGACGCTGAATCCCACGCGCCATTCAGATATCAAAATCCCTAATCTCTCTCCTCTCCTCCGCCGCACCCGAAACCATTACCGTCCTCTTAGGGTTAATGCCGCCGCCGTCGTATCGCCGGACATAACTAAGTCGTTGTCGCCATCGCCACCACTCGTCTTACGCCGCGTCTCATCCGATTCGCTTCGGTACGATACCGGTTTCGTTGGCGCCGTCCCTGACAGGTCGAAGTTAAAAGGTGTAGCTACTGGTGATGATGCTGCTATTTCGGCAATGGAGTATTTGACCAATATACTTTCTTCTAAAGTATACGATGTTGCGGTTGAGTCGCCTTTGCAGCTCGCTGAGAAGCTTTCTGAAAGGTTGGGCACTTCTGTTTGGCTTAAGAGGGAAGATTTACAGCCGGTATGCTATGTTACCAATACTTATACTCGTAATTATCGAAATAACAATGCTTCGTTTCAGGTTCCTGGTCGGATCAATGATTGCCACCTCGAATTTTCACTTTCTATATTGTGAATTGTTAACAACAAGTGGTGAAAAATGTGAATGTGGAGAGCGCTTCTCTAGTATCCATTTCCATGTGAAAAATGTGAATGTGGTGGTTGCTAGAATGATACTCCGTATGATAATTTTTGTCCATAAAGTTTCGGAATTTTTTTTCCCAAATGAAAATTGTATGTCATTGAAAATGCGGGCGGAATTGATTTCATTTTCATAATTTCAATTCTAGATATCAAAATGTTTGAATTCAGTTCCAAATCCAATTCCAAAATTTTCGTTTGTAGATCGTGTGGAATTTGAATCCAATTCCAAAATTCTAATTAGGTAATTCAAGAAGTTTGATACTTTAATATTCTGCAAGAAGTATATTTGAATGTTGACAAATGTGTTTAATATTCTTGTTTAATATTCTAGTCTCTTATAGATGACTATAATCTAGTAGGCGTAGTAGCAATGTAGCATTGAACTTGTTTACAACAAGTGCAACACCAACAAAGCCGTAATCTCAAAATGACTAAAAGTACTTAACAATTTACTTTTTTGTTTGATTATGTTTTGATAATCTTACACACATCATATACAGGTCTTTTCTTTCAAGTTACGCGGTGCATATAATATGATGGCAAAGCTTTCTCGGGAACAATTGGATAAAGGAGTTATTTGCTCATCAGCTGGAAATCATGCACAGGGGGTAGCTTTATCAGCTAAAAAGCTTAATTGTAATGCTGTGATTGTGATGCCCGTAACTACACCAGAAATCAAGGTTTATTTTTAGCTTTATGTCATGTAAAGGTTTTTTTTGCTTTTCAAAGGCATAATGATTTTCTTCCCTAAGGAATGTAAACTAATTATTGCTTATTTTGCTCAGTGGAAGTCAGTAGAGAGACTTGGTGCAAATGTTGTTCTTATTGGCGATTCTTATGATGAAGCACAATCATATGCAAAAAAGCGGGCCCTAGATGAGGGACGTACTTTTGTACCTCCATTTGACCATCCTGATATCATTATGGGTCAAGGGACGGTAGGGACAGAGATTATAAGCCAGATGAAAGGTCGCCCCTTACATGCAATCTTCGTACCTGTTGGAGGTGGAGGATTGATAGCTGGTATTGCTGCCTACGTGAAGAGAGTGAAGCCAGAGGTTAGTTTCGAGCTGACTTTTCGTGTTTAGTGTACATATTCCTTATTTGTCACACCTTTCTTTCCTTGTGATCTTTCTATCGTTTGGCAAAGTGTGTGCGGGTTGTATCATTGTTGTGCATAGTTTGTCTTTAAATTGGTTGACCGAGCTTGAATAGAAATTATCTTCCCCATTGCTCGATTCTTTTTCTCCATCTAGCTAGTGATGCACTTTTTAGTTTGATCATAGTACTTTAGTTGCTACTTCATTCATAGTGGCGATTGTAGATTTTTTGTTCCTTCGATAGTTTAAGGAAGCCTTTGTGCCATGTTTACTCTTCATGAAATCATATGGGTTTTTTTCCCTTCATGTTGTAATGATTTTGCCATTTATTTATTAGGTCAAAATTATTGGAGTGGAGCCATTTGATGCGAACGCCATGGCTTTGTCTTTGCACCATGGAGAGAGAATTATTTTAGATAAAGTGGGAGGATTTGCCGATGGTGTTGCTGTCAAAGTGGTGGGCGAAGAGACATTCCGCATATGCGAGGAATTGGTAGATGGCGTAGTTCTTGTTAACCGTGATGCCATATGTGCCTCCATTAAGGTGAACATGAATCCCCTCTCTCTCCCTTTTTTTCCTTTTTTTTTTTTGCTTGAAATAGCCATTCGTCTTTATCTGATTTGAAAATAGATCCCACATACACATGCTTTCTTCTCCAACGGGCTGACTGAGAACTGTTTTTGGTTAATTTCGTGCTTCTTTGGTTTACGATTCAGGGCCCAACTCATGTTAGACTTGCCGATTCCTCTTACCACTTGTCTATATCATGGTATCAGGTCTTGGTTTGAAATTTAACGGTTGATATCAGTTTGTCATAAATGTGGTCTATACTACCTCAAATTTCAACAGCGATAGCCTTCAAAACTTCTATGACCCGATTGGTATGCAGTTCCATGGCACAAAATTAATATCATGCTCTCTTTGATGCACCTAATCATAAAGCTATGTCTTTGTGGAATGTATAGTCGTTTACTTCTATTTGTTGCCACATAATTGTCTTAATGATGATGTCCTTTCAGATGTTTTTTTTTTTCTATAAGGGACACAAATTTTTGTGTGATGTGGAACAGAAGTGCGACTCACTAGATCTTTTGGCTGACTTGTTATTCTGTGGTAGAAGAATTATTTTTCTTGTCAGAGGCGCCGTAACTTGTACATTGCTTTACTAGGTCATTTATGTCTTCATGGGTACAGGAAATCCATGTCATTTAGAAATTCAATGTACCCGGGCCGTGATGTTGTAACTAGCATTGGGATGCAGTCTGTTTCAAACTTTGCTTTGGCTATGTGATTGGTGACCATATAAGATGCCTTATATTTTAGTATTTCCTTTGCAGAACATGTTTGAGGAAAAAAGAAGCATACTGGAACCTGCAGGTGCCCTTGCTCTTGCTGGTGCAGAAGCTTATTGCAAATATTATGGTATACAGGATGAGAATATGGTAGTTATAACGAGTGGCGCAAATATGAATTTCGATAGGCTAAGGTTGGTCACCGAACTAGCGGATGTCGGTCGGCAACGCGAAGCTGTGCTTGCCACATTTATGGCCGAGAAACCTGGAAGCTTCAAAAAGTTCAGTGAGATGGTATGTCACTGCTAGGTTGATCATTTTGGTTTAATGAAAGTTTTACTTTACTGTTCACAAAAATAAAATTGACTGTTTCAGGTGGGGTCAATGAACATAACAGAATTTAAGTATAGAAATAACTCTACAAAAGAAGAGGCGCTGGTTCTGTACAGGCAAGTACATTTAAACTCAGCTTCCATACCTTGAGGACTAATGCTTCAATTTTTACCACTTCTGTTGTTTTTGCTGTGTACTGGCATTTGGATTTGGTTGCTTTTAACATCCAATATACTAGCATTGTTATGGTATGTGATACATTATGTTCATATAGCTAGTTGTCTAGTTAATAGTTCATAAGATGAGAGAGACGCCCCTTCTATGTGGTTCATGTAGACCTTGCACGTCTGATGTTTGGGTCATTAGTTATCAAGTCGATTAGGAGGCAATTAGTATCTCATTTTGCAAATAGTCACAAGTAATTGTACTTAGTTTAATGTGTAATACAATGGTCACAAGTTCTTAATACATGTAGTGGCTGAGGAATTGGAGTAGTCTCTAAAATTCTGTATGGCTATCAGCATGCTTCACCTTCTTCGATCATTGGGGTGAATGCTGGTTTTCTGTGCATTCAGATGTTAATTTGTCAGGGTAGTTGAACTTTTTAACTTAACATTCAGATGTTAATTTGTCAGGGTAGTTGAACTTTTTAACTTAAATTCTAAAAAATTCTTAGTGAATTATTGACTGCTTTTTGTTTGCAGTGTTGGCCTTCATACAGCTTCTGAGCTTGAAGCAATGACGGAACGCATGAAATCTGCTAATCTTCGAACTATTAATTTGACGAATAATGATTTGGTTAAAGATCATTTACGACATTTGGTAGGTAACTTGCAGTAATTTGAGTTTTATACATTACCTTAGTGCCTCAAGTTTCATTGCAACAAATAATTTGATAAAAAGAAGTGCAGCAAGTCTTTTTCTTTATCCAGTCTTTCTCTTCGTACTTCTTTTATGTTTTTGTAAGCCACTGGGCACAAAAAGCTATAATGCTATTCTTCTTTTTAATAAAATCCTGATTATTTCTCACTTTTTACAGATGGGAGGAAGATCAGATTTACAAAACGAGCTTCTTTGTAGATTTACATTTCCAGAACGCCCGGGAGCATTAATGAATTTCTTGGAAGTATTCAGCCCTCGATGGAATATTAGTTTGTTCCATTATCGTGCACAGGCAAGTTCTTTTTTCTTTTTTATTTAATTTGCCGTATAAATATGATCTATGGAGCTTCTCATGGCCCTGGCTCTAAATCTCTGGTTTTGTTTCAGGGTGAAACCGGTGCGAATGTATTAGTCGGAATCCAAGTACCTCCATCAGAGATGGACGAGTTTAGGACGCGTGCAGACAACCTTGGATATGTTTACGCAGTAGAAGATAATAGTGAGGTCTATGAAATATTGATGCATTGAGCTTTAGTAGCATCCGCCTGGACCTCCTAAGAAACTTTAGGTAGTCAACGGGCATTGCTTAAGGAGTCATAGGGATGGCACATGAAGTGCCACATAGATTGGAGGCACAGAAGGGTAGCTTCATCTTGTTGCATTGATGATTTGCATATTCCCTTTCCCTTTCCCTTTCCCTTTTACTGCATTGCCTATATTTGTATCAAATATTTCAGGGGTTTAAGTTCTCAACTTTGTGTCAAGAGTATACATAGTATCGATTTGAAGCCTGATCCCATGGTATTGAAGAAGCCCGCCTGAATCCTCTGATTATGCTTAACCGTCATTTCATGAAGGTTTGAAGTGTCACCACATCTGTTTTTGTTGATAACATCTTCTGTATTCGAGATTAGGCCGTCATTTCATCAAATTTTAGATTTTCATTTTGACGTTTACCTTAGTCGTACTTGTAACACTCTAGGATTATGTCCAACTAGAATAAAATTTGGCAGGGAGATACTTTAGTGTATTCAGTTTTGAATTTCATTTCATGGAGGGTTTGAAAGGTGTATTCAGTTTTCTCATTGGTCTATGGTGTGAAGCTGATAGTTTTCTGTGCTTGACTATACTCTTTCACGATTCTTTACCCTCTTTAAATCGTGGTTTTCAAACAATTGATCAAAAGCATGTATGTAAGGGGGCATCATTCAAATTAAAGAGGACACTCATCTGGTTGCATGGTTTGTTTCTTTCATGTATTCAAATTAAAGAGGACACTCATCACGATCTGAGTTGTACTGGTTATGATACAAGCACATGTTTCAGATTTATATAAAATTTCAGTCTGGTCCTCTCTCAACAGGTCGTGACAGGCTCAGCTCACGCCAATCACAATTTTATACCAAATGTAAACAAACAATATGCAGCGGAATTTTGAGATTTTTAAAACTTTTTACAAAAAAGTAAACCGCGGAGTAACTATAAAAACCAAAATGAAAGCAAGTTTAGAAGTTACTTAAAAACTAACGTGAAATCTAAGGGGTAACAAACTCAAAATGAACACAAGTGCGTCTATGCTAAACTATAGAGGTAATCCATGGGATCTGGGCAAAGGCCAAGTGTGGTGGAATATGGATCTACACCGTTGAGTCGGATCTTGGTTTTGGCAATTTACTAGCTTGCCCTATTCAAGCTGGGAGTTAATCCATGGGCTTTGGGTGAAGTCCCAGTGGTCATGGATCCTGGGACTGCATGAGGCTGGTTTCACAGAAAAATAAATGAATCCTGAAGTGCAATTCAATTGTAGTACTAGTAGAAATGCGACATGAATAATTAATGAGTTGGAAAGAGTTATAGGGAGTTAGTTGAGCACTCTTTATTACGCTTAATTATTACTGCTATACTCCCAGAGTCCCAACAAGTGTAGGTAACTGCTCCAAATTAAATACCTGTTTCACATTTCCACCCTATACGACCCCTGTATTTGGGTCAATTGTGCATGGCCAATTACTGATACTACACTTTAAAGCAAATTCCGCAGATGTCTCTTCTCTTCTCTTCTCTTCTCTTCTCTTCTGTAGACTATAAACATCCGCCTTTAATACAATTACCTACTCTCCCAATTTATACATCCTCTTGCCTCCTCCTTCCTCCCCTTCCTCTCTCTCTATCTGCAAGACACCAACAAAAAATGGCTTGTACAAAAAATGCGCTTCTTGTGGCATTTCTGATGCAAGTTTTGGTGTTTCAATTGAGCAATGGGCAGCCCCTGGTGCCCATACTCTGCATATTTGGTGATTCTGTTGTCGATGCTGGAAACAACAATGCTCTCTACACCCTCATTAAGGCCAATTTCCCTCCTTATGGCCGAGACTTCGTCAACCACCAACCTACTGGAAGGTTCTGCAATGGCAAAATCGCTACCGATTTCACTGGTAACTTTTTCACCAAACCGCCTACTTCCTCTATTCCTCACTTTCTCAGTGCATCATTTGATCAATTCTTTTTTTTTTCTTGGGTTTTGGCAGCTGAAAATCTTGGATTTACGACATATCCTCCAGCTTATCTCACCGAAGAAGCTCAAGGAAAGAACCTATTAGTTGGTGCCAACTTTGCCTCAGCTGGTTCTGGTTACTCTGAGAGAACTGCAAATCTATATGTAAATTCTCTTCTAAAGTCTCATCAAAATCCTAATACATGCCTTATTTGACATTGTTTTCTTAGAAATCAAATTAGACAGAAGTTAAGAAAGAATTATTTACCCGCGTTTTTGTTTGGTGTCTTTAGCGAGCGATATCGCTGACTCAGCAGCTGGCATACTACAAGGATTACCAGAATAAAGTAGCAAAGATGGTGGGAAATGACAAGGCCAATGCAATGTTCTCAGGAGGGATTCATCTGCTCAGTGCAGGAAACAGTGACTATCTTCAAAACTACTACATAAATCCCAACCTTTATCGACAGTACACAGCAGATCAGTTTGGTGACAGTCTCATGACATCTTTCACTAACTTTGTTCAGGTATCAGTATCCTGTTCTTCTCACATTCCTTGTGTTACTATTATTCACCAATGTTTATTACCCTCCCCGTCTATCTAGACTTTCCCAGAGGACTTGGTTTACTTGCCTACTCAGGAAGATTAACATTACACTAAAGAAAGGCAAATATGGTCAAAACCTCTCAAAATTGGTTGTTCTATATGTTTAGATAAATCCATTGGCCTGAATAATAACAGATCAAATGCAAGTATATACATAACATAATTCCAAACTTAAACCTATGTTACACTGACTTGACTCCCAAGTGTCGAGCGGAAGTGCATGTCAAAGTATAGAGCTAGGTTTTTGTGGAAAAAAAATGTCGTATTGTTCTTGTTTGTCTGTTTTGTGTCGGAAAATTTAAAAAGAGTTGTGGCACACAACCAAAGCTGAAGTGTATAGATTGAAACACATTTTGTTCTTACAACACTAAACATCCATGAAATATACAAAGATTGTATAGAATTCCGTGCTACCAACCTAAGAATAATAGAATATACATATACAACAAAAACTGGGAAAAAAACTCCTCGAATCTTCCGCAAGTCATTTAGACACCAATCATGCTACAATAAAATATAGAGAATGAAGTGATTTCTTTTGCAGATATTATATGGGATGGGAGTAAGAAAGATAGGGATCACAAGCTTACCACCAATGGGATGTTTGCCGGCAGCCATTACCCTATTTGGAGCAGGAAGCAATCAATGTGTAGACAAGCTCAACCGAGATGCTGCTTCATTTAACAGCAAGCTCAACACTTGTGCACAAGGGCTGCAGACCAAACTTCCAGGTTTAAAAATGGTGGTCTTTGACATCTACAAGCCTCTACTAGACATGATAGCACATCCAATTGACAGTGGTAAGTTTCTTCACAACCTGCAATTACTACGCATCTGCCCAAAGTCAGTGAAGTCACAAACTTTTCAACAATAAACAGTAATGAAATTTTGACAAGACTCATAACAGATTATTATAGTTATGCTGGAGACTTCAGTTAATATAGTATATTGAGAACTGAGACTTGAGACTCTCTTGTTACAAATTGTAAAGTGACAAATTGTAAGTCCATTTTACATAGGAATTTGTATCCTTTGTTTGCTTCAAGATGCTTCATTGGGTGAATATTGCATGCTCTTGATAGTTTCTATATTATGCAGGGTTTTTTGAATCAAGGAAGGCATGTTGTGGAACAGGGACAATAGAGACATCACTGCTTTGCAATTCAAGATCTGTAGGTACATGCTCCAATGCCACACAATATGTATTCTGGGATGGATTTCATCCTTCTGAGGCAGCAAACCAAGTTTTAGCCGGCGACCTCTTAACTCAGGGATTTCCCTTGATTGGTTAAATCATCAGCAGTTCACCGTATTTAGGAAAATCCCCAGAAAGCTCAATGCTCCCGTACTCAGGAAGAAGTTTATTTAAGTGATTGGCAGCCGCACTGGAATTTAACTTGAACTAGTTTGTTAGCCTTTTCAATGTAAGCAAGTTATGTAGGTGATATTGCTCTATATATGCGCTAAGAGCATAAAAATATTTTCATGGTGGTTTTATTTTGTTTGGGGATTACAAAAGCCTCTAGGGCTCTAGCCATAAGTCAACAGTACAATCTGACGACTAGGCGACTAGCTAAGAGCTGATTTTGACCTGCCTTTCAAAACGTAATACGCGTGATTTGACAATTCTACAAGATTTGAAAAATACTCCCGCTTTATAATTGATTCTATTTAGTAATATTTTGAAATGAAAAATATATGTTAAGTCAACTAATTGACATCATGTTAAATAAAAAAACTCATGACTCAAAGCTCACCTGATCTGGTGTTGACCCGAGTCAAACTGTACCTGACCTGAAATAGGAAAGAAGACAGATTAAGATGCCAAATCGAAATGAATAACTGAAACAAACCCAACTGAAACCAAACTGCTAACTCGTATTCGAATTTGAATTACCCGTTTGACATGTCTATTGATACGTAATCATTTTCTGAAATAAATCATGATCAAACTATTAACATTACGTATTTAGTGATTATAACCGAAGATGTTTTAGCCAAGTGGTTAAGAAGGTATTATGGACAATCGGTCCAAGGTTCGAATCCCCCCATAAGCCGGAGATTATTGAAATATTCATATGCATACATTAAATACGTCTTTTAATAATTAATGCTCATAAGCCGGAGGTTGCTCTTGATCCATTTCACACGTACAAATAAGAATTGGAATTTGGAATTTAAGTATACATATGTTTGTAGACTATGTTGCTCAGACTCGGTTAAAAGTATCCGATACATGTCCCACGTATCGTATTTGTGTATTTTATAAAGATTCATATTTTTGGTCTAAAATGAAGTGTCCGAGTGTCCGACCCATGTCCGATTGTGGAGTGTCCGACACGGGTACGTGAGATTTACATTAAAAAGTTTCAAGTTCATGAACTCTTCTCAAAAACCTATTTCTTTCAGAAAGCAATGCAGAAGTCGATGGTGATGAGTCAGTGGTACAAAGATGATGATGAAATTATTCTACTACCTTTTGTCCCCGCTAATCACATTTAAGAAAGTTCAAATCCAGCATTTGAGTTGATTGCGTACAGAAGCTTTGTCCTCAATGTACTAGCACGCTTATAGGTTGGGAGCTAACGATTGAAAAAGAAGACAAAAAATCAGCCAAAAAGATAAAATTAAACGATATCTCTAATAATATGTTTTCCAAGTGAGCTATGTAGAAAAACAACTTTCTGCGAAATACCTTCAGAGTATTGTAGCATGTGGAAGCCGAGGGAAGTCTCTCGACATCTTGTCCTCCAAAAGCTGCCCACAGAGGCAGGTCGCATGCAACCTTAGCTTGGACAAAAACATCGAATCAAAGCGATTTATATAACCCAAACATTAAATAATTATACTCCAATCAGTGGAGGTCAGATGATTTAACTTTAACCCCATTTTTCTCAAAATTTATAATATCGAAAATTCTTTTGAAATGATTGTTGAAGTTGACATCAGCTGATCACCAAAGTCATATGGTGTCAAATTTAAAAAGAGATGGAGGTAGTAGAAGCTAGACTGGTCAATACCAGAAAACAAAGTCACAAAAGTTCAATACCTAGAAAACAACTTCTTCAACTTAAAGACGTAGGTCATGAAAACATCATGTACATTGTGCAACTAAGATCACATTCAAGTCCCTAACACAGTTGTTTTTATGGATATCATACAATTATGGAATACCTTATGAATAGTAAAGGTGGGATGCAAATGCTTGAATCCCAAAAGTGGAGCTCGTGAGCAGCTTGTTACAAACTTAAGCAACAGGCATCGTTCTGCCGGCTCAAAACCTGCTATGACCTGTCATGCAGCAAACAAGAAGAAATAAAAGGGATATGGTCACTAAAAGCAATTCCATCATCACCACACAAATTTAGGAGACGAATTAAATACCCAATGGAAGAATTGACTACAACTGCAGCAAAAACACTATTTAAATAGTGAATTAATTACCAACAATTAGCACGTCTCTCCATTACCAAGGCTGCGTAAACCACAGGCCCAGCAGAGTTCACAAAGATATATCTGAATAACATGAACCATACCTCCCAAAAAAGTTTGACAGCACGACTCCCCTCAGAGTATCCCCCCGTATACCGGGTGTTAGTCCTCAGATCATCAACATCAATATCATGCCTGCCACCTGAAAGCAACTGTAGTATATATCAACATTTAATTACCAAAACCGGATAAGAAAAGCTAGACTGAACTAAATGAGCAGCCTCTCATGTTCCAGTGTTGAGGCCGAGTAGCACAGGGTTGCTAATGCAGTTGCAGATACTATTTGGCTACACAACTTGTTACTTGAGCTTATCCCTCTTAAGCATTGCTACTTTAGTTTATGGTGACAATATTTCAGCCGTCTATCTCCTAGGCAACCCCGTGCAACAGTGTTCTATATTCTAAAGTGTGGTCAGCATCGATCATTTAAAGGGTGTTGTAAACTGTGGTAAGATTACAAAATGCATTAAACAAACCCCCTCTTCTTCCCAGATAGCTGACTCCATTAAAAATTTACTCAGAGAGCTAGAACAGCAGTATCGAATAGAATATTACCTGATTAAACTCACTTGCATTAAATAATTTCAACCAGCTTGGTGAAATGAGATCTGTTAGTCCTCTATAGAACGCATTTGATAGAGGCCTAATCTGCAAGTAAAACAGACAAATATCAATAACTTTATGCAAGATCGTCCTCTAAAAAAAAAAGTCGCCACAAGGCCTCAAAGGCTGAAAGGATCCTGCCTATTTAGGGGTAAGAAGCGGTTGTTAGCCTTAGCATTACCACTATACTGAAAATATGCAAGAGGCTGACGAGATGTAACATAATGAAAACAAGTTAAAAATTGCATCCCGCAACTGCCACTTGACATTATACGGGAATGGACTGTGCTCTTATGAGATGCAATAAGCCAATAATATTGGATTATCAGACAGACTTTTAAATTACCTGCCGATTCAATTTATAATCTGCAATAGCATGGATGTATTGTAACTTGTTATCATTAGTCACGTTAGTGTCTTGACCACCAGTTTTCAGCTCAATGATGTGCCTCTTGCCCAACCATTCCTCAGTGATAGTAAAATCCAGTGAAAGGTCCTTAACATCACCTTCATAATTCTGAAAATGACAGCCATTTTTCATCAGCAATTCCAGGGGTCACCAGCGCTAAGCTTAGGCAACATATAGAACCATTAGACAGGCATAAGTTACAAGAAGTAGTCTATAACTCATATAATAGAGGTGTTGTTTTCTCTTCGCTCTCTTACTCTCTTTCTATCAACTAACCCACCATTGTTGCTCCTGCAACTGTTGTTTGATCCCATGTTCAACTCTAAACGTCACAAGAGCTTAGGCCACATATGGAAGCAGTAACCTGACATAAGTTACGGAAGCTAGTGTACCCCTGACAAGAGATTTGGTGTTGAAATAGCTATTTAATCCGACATCCATCGAGAGTCAATTTAGGGGGCTTTTGGTTAAAAATAGGGAAAGGGAAAGGAATTAAGAAAGGGTATGGAAAGGAGAAGAAACTAATTCCCTTAGATTTAGTCACTTGTTTGGTAATTAAATGAGAGAGAATTATAAGTACCCATACCCAATAACCAACCAAAATCCCTCCTACACTAAACCCAAACCACCATGGCCCACCCTAAAACACCCCCAAAACAACCAAGACTGCCCTATCACCACCGATACGGGCCATCGCCACCTGAACTGCCCACCACCATTGTATTGGCAGAAGCATCTCCAGCACACAAGACACTTGATTCGAATGGTTCGAATTTTTCCAAGGAAGCCAATTGTGTTGTTGTTTGACAGAAATTGTTGATTATACGTTGTAGATCTGACATTTTCGGCGATTATCAAAAAACGAAAGGGAGGATTGAAGAGTTCGTGCGGTGGTTGGCCAAGAGAAGAAAAATGACGGTGCCTCAAGGAGGGAAATGAGGGTGGACGGTGGAGTTGGCATTTTGGGGTGCATTCCTGGTGGTTTTGTGGGTGGTGGAGTTCATAAGTTGGTTGAGGCGACAGGGCATGGTGGTTGCAGGGGTGAGGGTTGCTGTGTCTGATGGTTGAAGGGGCGCAGGTTGGTGGGCCTGATGGAGGGATCTGAGATGACGTGTAAGGAGGAGTGGGGTAACTGAGGGAAAGGAGGATTCTCTTTCCCTTTCCTAATTACCCCTTACCAAACATCCCCTTAAGTAAATGCAAAAGTCAGCTCAAATATTACTCATCAAGTTTTACCTTGACACACATTAGATTCCGATAAAGCTCTGGATCAAGTGTAGAGAGCTCGTCAAGAAAAGAATAGCGGCCTAGAAGCTTTTGAATGAATACATGTGAAAAGGAGTAATCCAGCAAGATTCCTTCATAAAGAGCTTTCCCAACAATTTTTCCAAGAAATTCAATCATCTGGATACCATTCTCTATAAATCTTGCCGCAGTATTGGGGATCAACAGTCTCTCAGAGGTTGATGTCTGACAGAATAATCCATACCTGATGTAAGGAACACGAAGGGGTCTGCATTCAGGTGGTGTTGACAAATGCAAACGTAAGAAATTAGAAGTTAGGACACAACTTACTGTGGGTCAAATGCTGCCTTCGCAATATCGGTTAAGAACTCCTTGGATAACCCACCATAATCCAAGCCAGCCTCAGGAAGGCCAGATTCACTAACAAATGAAACGTGTATGGATGACTTTAACCTTGTTCCCAAGGAATTCAACTGTTGAAATCCATCCTCGACCAGATGACCCCTACGAACTACTATAGCAATTGATCTTTCACCAGGAGCATTCAATTCCCCAGCCATCCTGCGAGAGCTCTTATCCATATTGATGAACTCTCTAAACATCTGAACCCTGACAAAATTAGAAAAAAGCATTCATATTAGGGAGCCACAACAGCATAAATGAAAGGCACACATATATTGCTTAGAAGAATAGCTGACACTGTGACAGGTAAATAGAAAGCTTCAAGTTTCTAAAAGTTTGGAACTTCAACTTGAATTCGATGAAAATGGTCAAGGGGGATCCTAAGTTCTTAACAACTTACCCCCACCCCTCTTTGCTTTTTCTAATTCCCACATCCTTCCTCCACCGATGAGTTAAGGGAAATTCACAATAGGAATTAACATAAAGGCAAAAGAGAAACTCATGACCAAACAATTCAATGTTCAGGAACTCAAAGTCATACATGTAGTTTAAGATCCTCGCCAACATTTTTAAGCAAATGCTGTAAGAACGACGGCGACCACCACCACCACCAACACAACAACAACAACATAAAGGCAAAAGAGAAACTCATGGCCAAACAATTCAATGTTTGGGAACTTAAAGTCATACATGTAGTTTAAGATCCTCGCCAACATTTTTAAGCAAATGACGACCACGACCACGAAGTAACTCGGGGCAGCTAACACGAACAATCATAAAGGTTGCCCCAAAAATAGGCTATAGCGGATTAGATTTCGTATCTAGCAATCTAGTACTCTTTAAGAATCAAGGACACTTGTTAAAAACTTACAACCTAAAGTTGCCAATTTCAAGGCTATCTCAAATTTTCAAAGCATACTAGACCATTTAATTATCGCGGACCAAACTAAGGAGTGATAAAAACTTTCTCACTATCTTTCATCCCCTCTGGCCTCAACACTTTCAAAAGCATAATCAAACCATTTGATATCTTTTTAATTTAAAAAAAAAAATGTTAATCAAATAAAGCCAAGCATATCTTGACATGTGTCTCAAGTCCACTTCTCCCCTGACTTAATACGCCAAGAAATTCATGCCAACAATCGTTAATTAGGGCTGAGCATGTGGGTAAAAGCTTTGTGCTTTCACACTTAGAGCACCAAAAGCTTGAGGATAACTTCTACTTCAGCAAAAAAAAAAAAAAAAACGGATGGCACCTTTACTAAATGACGAACAAGCATAGTTTAAAAACTTGACAGGTACCAGAATTGATGATTAAGGTTTTAAAGATATCAAAGAACTAAACAATCCACCGACTGATCACCTGTCAAATGATTAGGGCCGTCCGACATGGAATTTAGCTTACCAGAAGAGAAATATAATGCTGTATTAACAAGGTACGTCAAAGTCATTATTAAATTCGTACCTCTCTTCAAATGGATAAACATGAGGAGTAACAGTTATAAAAGAACCCATGCTTGGAGCAGACAAACAATTATCTGATCTCAAATCTGACAGGACTTCATGGGTTCTGGCAGCCAGGGCAATTGGAGGCCTGCTCTTTCTGGCTGGTGAAAGCCACAAGGAAGGAGGACAAAACTGATGTCTACAATCCCTTTCATATAGCATTTGCAAACATCTAGATGCAGCATCTAAAAGGGGTTTACTCTGACGAGAAGTGTTATGAAGCAACCCATTATACACAAGTGTGTTTAACATTGACGCAATTCTTCGCTGCTGCTCTAAGGAAAACGGAAACTGGCACATGAAGTAATTAGGGTCTACAAGGGGTAAAAGAAGAAGAGAAATCACTGGAAATGGAAACAATGTATAAGCATCATTACCTGTTTCTCATAGAATTCTATATCATCCAGGACCAACAACAGGTGTGCATACGTGGCACAAAATAGATGAATAAGACATGACTTTTCCTTTGGAATGCTTCCCAAACCAAATCTTAAGGATTCAATATCCCACTCATCGTCTACATTTTCTTCTCCCTGACCATCTACCGATTTGTAAGGACTAGAGCTCTCAGCATCTGTCTGTGATTTCCCACTGATTTTATGCAAAACATTAACCCATTTGCCACCACCATCTCTACTAAGCTTGCTTTGTTTTTTCTTTGAGAGCTTGCCAAATCTGTTCCCATGAAGTTCAGAGACGACGTCAAACTTATCTCGCGAAGATTGAGCTTTATCAGGAAAAAAGGAGCACTCCAGCGCTGCCCAGATACGGACTAGATATCCTGGAGTAAACGCCAACATATTAAGAACCGGCAGAGAGCCAGTTGAATTCAAGAATGAGTAAATTCTGACTATGTGAGAGTATAAAAGAGTAATATCAAGCAGTTCCAACGCTTTCACACATGTCGAATCCATCTTGGACAACAGGACATCACCCTTATTTGAGCTGTCCACAGCCGATATAAGCTTCAAAAGATGCCACTGCTGACAAACAGGTTTCAAAACATCCATATAATTTAAAGATCCAAATGTTGAATCTCTCAAATAAGAGCATAAATTTACTGATCCATTAGAAAGTCCTTCAACCTCTGCGAGTTCTAGTTGTTCCTTTTGCAAAAATCCATTGTTCTCAATGGTGGTCAGTAAATTTTCTGCCAGGATATTCAAAGCCCAAACATATCTACCAATGTCCAAACCAAGACTAAAAGTGCTTGTCTCAGTGGAACTGTCCTGACCCACTGTGGCCAGGCCAATGAGATTTGAAAGAGCCCAACCAACACAAGGCATGTTACTAGGACAAGAAGCTTCAGAAAGATCCATCCTTGAGTATTCAACCAAAATCTTTTCATGCAAAATCTGCCATCACCTGCCATAAAATGATCAGCCCAAACTATTTTCACAGGATGATGTCATCTTTATTAAATATATAGCTTAAAAGTAAGATGTCATATGATTGTCAGGACATATGATCATCAACGGCCATATAGGAATAATAGGATGTCGTTTTACACATGATTTACGATGAAATACAGGTGGGAAAAGCTAAATTTAAGTAATTTACTCGTAAAAAAAAGGAAATTTTACAGATAGTAGAGTGTCTCCAGCTCCTCATATATTATGTTTGTGTAACAATGGCATCGTCATAGTTCCAAGTAAGCTGGGGTCGGTTGATCGGTCGGATTATGCAACATTAACCTGTGTTTATAAACAAAGAGGCTTGTTTCGAAAGGAGATGACCCATAGTCATAATTGCGTCAAGAATTGTGCCAAGCTGGTCCTCCACAATGCAAGCACCACAATGTTTTGGATTCATAATAAATTCCCTTTTCCAAAATTGGTACCCAAAAAGCATTGATCTAATTAATTCAGATAAAAAGGATCATGAAAAAAAAAATACTAAAAGAACATTGTTTTCTCACCATGAGAGTCATGAGGCACGGTATTAGAGTTGAATCATGCCTGAAAGCGCGCATAAGTACCTCAGGGATACGTTGAACCAACCACGGCACAGAAAGAATATATAAGCAATACTGCTCTGCGGCAAATTGCATATCAAACGACAAATCTACTTCATCCATTTTGAAAGCTTTAAATGGTCGTAAAATTAATGTAATTGCACTTGCAGTGATCAAGAAGTTTTCATCTTTTTGAACAACTGCTAACGTTGGAGAAGAAACATTTAACTTGCTCATGTATTTCCCAACACATTTACAGAGGCCACTCTCATCACTTCCCATAAATTTGATTATATACTTCACAGCCCTATCTGCATCCTCACGAGTTTCATCAGACACACACTTCCAACCCTTTGGATCCGTGAGGATGATTATCATACGCAACAATAATGCTGTAACAGCAGCAACATCACTACTAGTAGAAGAGTACCTATCATAATCCACAAGAACAAATGAGCATAACGAGACAAGCTTCTTCATTTGGTAATTCCACACCCGTTGCTCCTCAATTGCACCAAATGCCAACGAGCAGAAGTTTGTATTCAGGTCTAAACATAGAAATTAATGCAAAGAATAAGAAAACGCAAAAAAAAAAAAAAAAAAAAAAAATAACTGGCAAGATTAGGGGAACAACAGAAGCAGCAAAACTGAAAATGCGGCTGAACAACTTCACAAGTGCCACTGGTACTACTGCAATGACAAAGGAGGAGGAGGAGGAGGAGGAGGAGGGGGGGGGGGGAGAAAAAACATTTGAATGTATATTTTCCTAACCCTTAAACGCTTATTTTACGATTCTTTAGTGCATGACGAATCTTCACATAGCAGGGAAACGGGAATAGAGTGATCCAAAAATGACAAGCTTGAATGAAGAAGCAAATGTAGAGGCATTCGATGCTCGTAACATTAACGCAACAGTTCACTTGGAAGGACCGCATCCTTGTTTGTTCGGGTTCAAAGATACCAAGACTCGAATGGKWCTAGMWGAGCTCTGATTTGCTGAAGTCTAGGATATTAATATTATTTATCATTATTATTATTAATAGGACAATAATTTCAGAATAAGAGTAGGTAATTTAAATATTATGCTCATTAGTTTATTTAGTTTATTTCCTAGTTTCAGATTAGTAGAATAAGGTAATTGTGTCAGTCGGGTTTTAGGAAAATATTAACTTGTGAAGCGAGGCTCCACTAGGTCAGTTTATTACTAGTATATAAATAGGGAGTCAATTGTATTATGGATAGATATCGTGTGAGTTAATAAAAATTGAAGTTGTTGCTTTCTCTCGTTTGCAAGTTTTGTAAACATCGGTTCGACGCGTTTCGTTCCAAACTTTGTTTTTGTTTGACGCGTTTTCAAGCATTAACACGAGTTATAATCAATAGGTCTTGATTATAGTTCACCATTGGTTGAGTTATAGGTCTAGCTCAAGCAAATATCCCATTGGTTCGATTTATTCACATATTTCGAAACAAATATCCTTGTTATTTTGTTTTCGTTTACAAATCAAAAACCACATAAAAATTACCAAAACTCCAGAATCGCTTAAAACAGACAGTTCACACGACTGTTCAATCTGATTGTTTCCGCTGCAAACTCACGAGTTCTATTCTTTGAGTAGAATTCCTATCATAGAGAATGAGAGTACTGAGTTTTTTAGTGAAAAAAAAAAAACTTCAGCACTATTATTGTTTCATATTCACAAAACATGGACAATACATTGGTCAAATTTTCTAATGAGATGCATGCATAAATATTCTTCAAAGTCGAGAGGCCTAAAGCTGATTCCAAGTCTGAATGATATCAGAGTTTTAAAGTAATTTAGCTCACTAAACTGAACGCTTTTCTTCATTATGAAGTAATTGGTCAAAGCAATTTTGTCATTAAAGGTCATCCAGAGGCAACCTCTTGCTTGGTTTTCAGTAGAGGAAGATTGGGTGCTTCTGGTTCCCCCTACCTCACTAAACTGCTAAAGAATTGTATAACATATGCTATCGGTCCAGGATGCAGTGTCAATCATGAATGCTGTAATGGTCGGTACTCGTGATGGCACAAGGTGTAAGATAAGGGATGGAGGCCACTATTCGAAAACTTATCTACCAATTGTGTTACTTCTTAATTTCTTCATGAAAACTTAGTTTAAGTACATATTTCATGTCAGTAGGATATGTTTACCTATTTTTGTTTCTTTCTAGAATATATACCCCATATATATCATTTGCTAATAAGCTTATTTACTAATCATCTTCGTATCAGTCAAGTCACATTGTGTTGTTTGGAGTTTAGTACATTCATCCGGGTACTCGTATCAGTCAAGTCACATTGTGTTGTTTGGAGTTTAGTACATTCATCCGGGTACTCGTACCTGTTCCGTGAACCAAATCAAACACCGAGCCATTTGACACTATAAATAATATAAAGGCTACGTCATGGAAAAAGCAGTAAAATTTGGCGATCTATTGAAGTACTGGTTGTTACGGCCAAAATATCCACTTTTTTCACTTAGTGCTGTGGCCTGAAATACTGCAATGTAAAGCGCATTTTCAAGCCATGATCCATAGGTGGAGATTTAGAGGCGATGGGGTAATATTGTACAGATTTGAAGGGTTTAAAATTTAAATATATCAAACTTAAAAAGAAACACACAAGGAAATTATTTTCACAAGTAAAACATATGTATAAGAAGTGTGATAGAAAATACATAGCATCATATTCTCACATTAATAAAAAAAATTCCTTCAAAATACAAAATGCATGTTGTTCAAAGAACGAAGTAAACATTTCACATGCCCACATTGGAACAAGATGGATGAGAAGCATCACAAACAAGCAATACCAATGTATTTTCAGCACTCATTCTCGATGATATTGAAAAAGCAACGGACGCACTAGGAGATGAGGTCCCAACACGAAGAGGCGTTCGGCGCAAGTCAAAGTCGTGAGCCTTATGGAGGTGAGGTGCACTCGTTTTTCAGACGGATATTTTTAAAACAGAATTTTGTGCAACAATAATCCTTTTTTTTGTTTTTAAAGAGAGTTAACATGCTATGTAGCTCAAACTCGAGACTCAGGTATATGTCTCGGATTCTTTTAGGGATCCGAGTGTCGGGTACTCCAAATTTAAAAATTACATACACGAGTTTGGGGACACAGTAAGTTTGAAATAACGTTTTGAAAGAAAACCAAAAAAATTATATTATTGCCCAAAATTCATTAAAATAAGGAGGAAAAACAAGATTATGATTTGGAATTAATTATGAGATATTGATATTTTTCTTCTCTCTTTGTTTAGAAATTCAATGAGATATGGGACGTTATCTAGTAAGGAGCTTGAATGACCAACCCATATTAACCCTTGATATTTAACTACCACTCCTTCCATCACAAACACATTGTTCCTAATCTATTATCTTATTCAAGGGGGTAGATTTGTTATTTTATCACTTTTTCTTAAATCATTCCCAAAATGAAAAAGGGGACATTAAAAGTGGAGTGGAGGGAGTAATTTGTAATGTTTAAAAAGAACAAATACAAAAAGAAAACTTACCAGATGAATTTATATTCTCTAAAATTATCAAGAAACAGTTGTGCATGGAGCTCACAGCCTTTTTTTGGTGCCTGGCAAATACATGGGTAACGAAAAACAGAAAAGGTCTCAGCAAACAGCAGGAGATCCATGTTTTCCTCTTCCGTGCTAAAGCATCATCAAGTAAAAGATGCCACTCTTCTTGAAGCTCCAATGCAACTCTCACTGATACATTGTAACGTCGCCAAACCCTCTGATAAGTGAAAAAATTGCGTAATCAAAAAGAGGAAAAATGCAGCACTTAGTTGGTCCTAAGCATTTCGTTTAACATATCAGAAATGTAGATTGGAAAATTTGCATGTGTAAAGAGCATAGAAACTGAAGACCATTTTTCTTAAGGAAAGGAAAATATTATTCCCTCCTATTCTTGGACGCTTATGCCACAAATACTTAGGAGAACAAGAGTGGTAGCCAATTGATTTGAATTGTGTGCGGGTGTGTGTGTGACTTCAATTCAAATTGTGAAGGTAAAAAAGCTCTACGCATTTAAATAGGATGAGATTGATGTATGACTAGGGTTCCATAGAATTTTCTCTTAAAAATTTGTAACATTTACCAATGGGGAAATTTTCATTGAATTGGCAGAGGAAAAAATGAGCCAGTTCCAAAGAATAGGAGGGAGTATTTTCTTACATACGCAGTAAAGGAGAGAATTATGAGGATTTAAGTTCTCCTAAAAGTCAAACAAGGTATGACACCTGTCAAAATGACCCGTTAATTTAGGGTCGAAATCCGACCCAACCTGCTCAACCTAATGGGTCAAAAATAAGTTTATGCTAAATGTGAATATAAAACATACAAGGCACAAATATTATTAAACTATCAATATTTATTATTAATTATATTCCAAATAATATAATTTAAAAAATTGTTAATTTCCGTAGTTTGAATTATAAAAAAAATTAAAAAATGTTTTTTCTACAACTTTTATACAATTTAATAATAAAATAATTATTAAAATAACGTGTTACAATTGTTTCAATATAAGTAATAAATGCAATGAATATGATTAAAATATTAATATTTTTTTACCCATATAAGTATTTTTGACAAGTATTGTGGTCCAACCCGACCTTTGACCCGTATGACCCACTCGCCCGTTTGAGAGGTAAGGGTATCAAATCAAACATTATCACCCACATGCACCAGACACTTCGGAACAACATAACATCTTACGGATAAAAGCCTAAGGAACACACTTCTCCAATACCTTCCTATATCCTTTAATCATTATTTCACTACAGCATAACCTTCGCATGAAGCTCACATAAGTACATGACACACCAATAGAAATGCACGAAAGCTACCTGAACTACGCGGAGATCGCAATCATTATATATGGAAGTACTTAATGACAGTGTAGAAATACTCCAGGAGTTCATTTCATTGACCGTAACATTTAATATGAATGCCCTTAAGAGCACCCTTCAAATACACAATTCTTCTCAAACTATTAATGCAAGGAAAATTTGTCACTTAGCACCTAATATGTATGAAAGTTACCACCTAATACAGCAATAGAATATAGTTATTATCATCAATGAATCGTATGCTACCACCATCTAACAGCAAGATTGAAATTAGGTTTTAGAAATACATAAAACACGAAATTGAAGGCAATATGGTTCAACTACAACCTAGCTCACAAGAATCAAAAGCACTGAAAGCAAGGCATCTATTATAATAACGATAAGAATGCAAGTCTGAGTTGATGAAGCTAGTAATAAGCATAGAAAGACAGATTTTGAACCTGAATGAAGAGAGCAGCGGCGTTAGCACGACGAGCGAAATTACGAAGGTCTCTCTCATGAGAGACTTTTTCAAGGAGAGCATTCCTTGTGATTTCTCTAGTACTTGATCCTCTGAGAGAAACCTAAAGAAGACAAAAATGTCCATTAATGGAGGTCAATAAAAGTAAAATGAAAGAAAATAAACCTAAATCGATGGGATTGAATGAATACAAGGAAATGAATTGGCGAAGAAAATAAACTAAAATTATGAAATAAAGAAAAAGAGAAGAGTACCTGATGTTTACGAGGATCCATGAAATGAAGCGATCATCAAAATCCCTGCCTTTCTCACTTTCTCTCTCTATCCCTCCGGATGCTCAGTAAAGAACAGGTCTGTTATAGAGCCAATTTACAAAACCGTGAACTTCAAATCGTTCAACAAACTCAAATTAACAAATACTTCCTACATTCAACACCACACTACCCCTATCTATTTTGCACACTATTCACTAGCGAGTATTCAAATTCAATTTTCTCTCCGTAAATGAAATTATATTCATGTGGGATCTTGTTTGATTCGTCTAAACGAATATATTATAAATATATAACTTTTATAATTTTTGCAAATACGTAGCTAACAATATTTACCGCGTAAAACACGCGTTGACAAACGTGAAAAAAGAAAGTGGTAGTGTGGAGTTGAATGGAGGGGGTAAGGAGTACTCCGGAGTCCTTACAATATTTATTACTCCCTCAATTCCACTACTATTATCCTACTTTCTTTTTTGAGAAAAATTTAAAATAAAATAACGATTTTACCCCATTAATTATAAACTAAAGGGATATTAATCCTATTTTAATGAGGTGAATGATACTTAAAAACTTAGGGGTATTAGTGGTAGTTTAGTAATTTATCATACTAAATTAAGAAATGAGATAAATTTTGGAGAAAATTAGATCGTAAAATGGGAGATGGAGAGGGAATATTAATTTATTATTCCGTCCATTCACTTTTATTGTCCGCTCTTTGTATAATCCATATCCCAAATTAATTGTCCTATTTCTAAACATAGTAACTAAAAATAGTGAACTATTTAATATACCCCTTAAATAACCTATGAGGGAGTTAAATAAAATAATAAGGGTAAAATTGTAAAATGCATGTGTGAAAAAGTACAACTCTTTCCATGTTGCTTATGTTGTCTTTAAATTTAGTGGTCAAGGAGTATTTGTGATATTTTACTTTTTTTTCTTAAATATGACATTTAGATAAAGTAGGACAGTAAAAGTGGAATGGATGGAGTATTAAGATGTTTTAATAGGGTTATTTAATTGAATAATCTGAACTATCAGTCTATTACCTACAAGGACCATAATTGAAATTCGCAAGGACGATGGTTGCTGAATTTGTTATTGATAAGTCTATTCAAGTTAATGCAAAGTCGCAAGTTTGGATTTAGATAAGTGTTTTCTAATTCTATGTGAACTAAACTAGATTAAAACGATAAATGATAGCTCAAGCGATAATTGACTAAATGAAATGATGTACTCCCTCTGTCTCGGTCATTTGCTTGCCTATTCCATTTTGGGGTGTCTCAGTCAATATTTTGCCTTTCTAATTTAGGAATGCCTTTGCTAGGTAATTGGATCCTCCACTTTGGCAACTTGTCGTCTAGTAATTGGCTTCTTCCTCTTTTTTTGGTCTTTGTGCCAAAATCAAAGGTAAACAAATGACCGAGACGGAGGGAGTATAAATTAATAAAGGAGCCTAGGTTTTGTCGGATTCATATGAATGCTTCTTAGGAGATTTATAAAGTCGGGTGTCAAAACTAGAATCATATCTTAGGCAATATTGTGTCCTATCGATCTTACGATGGCCTTAAGTTGGTACTAACGTGCTTTCGTTCTTTATTATACCTTCCTACTAAATCAAACACGATCTCATGCAAGTGACGACTTTCAATCTTATAGTCAGCATGAAAGAGGTAGATGAATACGAATATTATTCAACCAAACAATTCATCTTCACATGTTATGTGCAAGTTTTAAAAATAGAACAAAACTTAATCCACCCACTAAACAATATTGATCATCTCCTAATTAACACTCATAATCCCCTATAAACCTAGTATAGGACTACTCAATCATAGCTAGACTAATTACAACAATATCAAAGAGATTAAGCATAGATTCAATCACATATATCTTATCTAAGCAATTACTAATGGAAATAACAAAATCAAACAAAGATTAATGAAAGAAATAAAAAGGGATTAGATATTATAACAGCACAAACGAGAATATGAATGAAAAACAGAAACTTTGATTGAATGGAAGAAGATTAAATCATCAATCTTCAAATACAATCCATTAATACAACTATAAAACTAGATTAATAACTTGATTAAGGAAAAATTAAGGTAAAATTATGTAAAGATTAAGCTAATTACAAATAATTAAGGCTAATTAGGAAGGAACTATGATATAGGGTTTCGCTATTAAAGGCACGCAAATAAACAATTTATATACCACAAAACATATTAAAACTATAAATAAACATAGAACTAAGCAATGGGATCGACCCCAAGAGAAGGGGGAATTTTGGTTTGGTGTTTAACTTAAGTAAGAGAACAATTGTAGCTAAATAACAAGCAAGTATGTAAATAAAAAGGGGGGGGGGGGTGGTTATTTTCAAATCGACAATTCAAATAACAGTAAGATGCAAGCAACAAGCAATTAATCAATAAGATGGAAGTTTTATTAATTTGAAGAGAACTTAACCCAATCCCATTGGTGAACCTCTAATGGTTGATCCTTAACACAATCAATCCCCAAATTATCGATTATTACCCTATTATGGAGATAATTCTCCTAAGTCTTCTTAATAATGGCTAATGACAAGAAAATCACACTTAATCATCAACCCAACTTATCAACCCACCAAGTAGAAATCACATACATTGGTTAAATTAACAAGAAGATAGAGCATCAAAGACTTAATAGGGGTAATTAAACACAATGAACACAATTAATGCTTAATTACAAGTTAATCCATTTCTTGTTGGTCAAGCTAAGAAGAAATCACATTCATTAGCCTAATTACAAGGTGTTGCTCAAATAAATTGCAAAGAAATCACACTTAACAACCTAACAACAAGGAAATAAGGAAATTGGAGAGATAAAGCAATAAGGAAATCACTTTAATCAAACAAAGTTTCCAAATTCCAACACTAAAACAATGGATTAACAATAATAATAACAATTAGGGAAAGATTAGAGTGTCTTACAACCAAAGATTACACCTTTGAGATGGATTAAGCAAGGAGATTAGTTCTCTATAATAGATCTAAAAACCCAATAACAAGATGATAATTCTTTCAAATTACAAATTAATTTTTCCAAGATGATATTGTAATACCCGCCCTGTTAGGACCCTTTGACCGTCGTTGGCTGACCTTATGTGCTTGCACCGAATCCTTGTAGGTCCTGCGTTGTTAGTACTGTTGAGTTGGGACTCGATCTAGCGGAGGCCACTCGATCGAGTAGCCTTGTTACTCGATCGAGTAGGG
>VHZZ01000789.1:55052-69965 GCA_009801015.1 Silene noctiflora
GATCAGTTGACAATATATTGAATCATCCCTTGTGCATTCTTAATATGAGATTTAAATATGTGATCGCATTACTGTTGAGGACACATACTCCAACATTTAGACACTTCAATTTTTACATCAATCGATTTTTTTTTCTATTATGGTTCGATGCTCTATCTATTTTACAATACTTATGATGTTACCCAATAATTACTAATTTCAAACTATTTTTGTCGTTATTAAATTCGAACAAGTTAGATAAAATGCTAGGCAAATAATTTGCAAGTAATAATATCTTGGGGTATCGTGCGCGCCAATAAACGTAATCCGAGGCCATTTTATCAGCCGGCGGTTGCTATTTCGTTTGCCACAAATTCTCATTGAAGACAGGTACTATCCATCACAAGCGGAAGACGGATAGTGTCTCTCTCACAATATGCAAGTGGCGCTATCCATGGGGTGCTCCATTTCTCCCCCCACTTGCCCTCCCACTTGCCTTATTGTGAGAGGGGCACTATCCGTTTTTAGCTTGTGACGGATAGTGTCCGTCACAAGCAAGACATTCAATTCTGTAAAAGGGAATACTGCAATGTACTGTAAGTCTATAATCAATGAATAATAATCACTATTCACCGCACATTATTCACGGCCTAACGTCATAACAGTATAAAACGTTTTATGGATGTGACTATAAAATAATGTTGATCATGATTACACGTTAGGTACATTTACCACATCATACCACTTCAGCAGTCACCTAATATCTCTGTCTTGTCGGAACCACGTGAGAAATACAGAGGGTTAAGATTCCATTATGATACAGTAGTGAACAATATATGGAAAGAGTACACACAATAATGACTCAAACACAATGAGTTCTTCTTTTTCTTTTTATTTTACTTTGATTTCACTAATTATATACACATGATAAATGTTGTCACTTCAATATTTTTCAATCGTTACAGTGTTTCATGGTAATATATCCGATGTAGGCATTTGGGAGAATTACAATATGTACAAGCAAATTGTGAAAGCGTAGAATGATCGCGAAAGACAACCGATCTTTTATGTTTTTATTACGAATCTAAAGTACCACTTCTATACAAAATTCTCAGTCCCACAAATAATATAATTTCCTAGCCGAAAGAGGCAAAAAAAAAAAAAAGAGACGACAGTTAAGACTATTATTGAATATCATTATATTAGAGACAGTCTCTCCAGGCCTTAATCTCATGTATGTAATGCACTTTATTTAATGAAATTATCAAGAAATTATCTCAACCAAAAGGTTAAACTAATCCCCCTCACATGCTTGAAGTGTAAATGCAACTGTCGGCCTCCTCGTATCTGGTGCTTAATATTCCACTTTAGAATTGAGGGACGGTGAGATTTGAACCCGTGATCGTATAGTCACATGGCTCTAATACCATATCAAAAACCATCTCAACAAAAATCTGAAACTGATGGTTGGAATGCTATGTTTGGTGGCAAATTTTATTTCTGCAACTAATGTTTGTGATTGAAGCCGATAGTTTGGTAATTAAAGCGTTGTAATAATTAAAGCGTAAATAGTTTCTTATATAGAACCATAAATAAAATCATTAACTAAAACTATTTAGGACTATTGGAAATATTTAAACCCTGGTACTCTTTTTCTTTCCTTTTAATAAAATAAAATACTACACGTATGACAATGTTGCTAATGTATGATTGATTGTATGTGACCAAGTGGCTATAAATATATGCTTGTCAAGCTGACCAATGCTAAATCAAGTCACCAAAAAAAAAACACGAGAGTCCACATTATAAGATAATAGAAGAGCTGAGTTTGATAATCCAACATGGCTAGTAATGAAATTGGTGCTTCTAAAAATATGCATGTTTCTTTGCTTCCTAACAAACAAGAAGCTACTCTTGGCAACCTTACTAAACAGTTTTTATTTTCGACAAATAATGATATTAGTAAGAGCAATCTTTTGTCCCACAATGTTCCTGAAGAAAAAGAGAACAAATACCTCCACAAGGGAATCATATTCTTCTCCCTTTTTATACAAATCTTGCTTAGAAAACTTGCTAAACCTTTGAAGAATTTCGGATCCGCTCTTGAGCATTTTCTTAACCACGACGGTAACAATACCATTCCAAATTTCTTGTTATTTATTTCGTGTTATTGTTATTGGTTTCACGCTTAGGTTTTGCATATGGAAAATGAGTTAGTGTCATCTGGTCGCCCAAGAGGGCTACTAAAATTCGGTGTAACCTGATGACGACCCACCTTGATCATTTGTGAGTATTGGTAGATTAGATGTTAAAGTGCTAAGTAAGATGACATATATGTATGCGGCATGAATAATGCAGGAAAAGGAGAAGGGCATAGGAACAGAGAGATTAGTGAATATGTGTCATTGATAGGGCATATGGATACAAGGACAGAGCTATGCAAGGAAATAAAGCATGGAGATGGACGATATTACCCTTCACTCTCGATGATGGCGGCTAAGCTAGCTTACGAGAATCACTATGTTGTCAAGAATGTAGTCTCTTTCGTATGGAAGGTTAGTTTGGTCAGAAATTTACTATGAATTACTACGTAGTAGTTAGGTCTTCTTAGCAATTGGTATGCATCAACTTACAATCATTAAAACACCCAGGCCAATGGAGGATTTATTATTACTCTGAACCCCCAATTCTTGTATATGCTTATACACAAATTCTTAAAACAGACATTATCTGTCACAAGCTGAAGACGAATAGTGTCCCTCTCACAATATGTGAGTGACACTATTCATGGGTGCTCCATTCCCCCCACTTGCTTTATTGTGAGAGGGCACTATCCGTCTTTTGCTTGTGACAGATAGTGTTCGTTACAAAGAAGACGCTTAGATGCTTATATATGGAGTATTAATCATTACAATCATTTGAACACAATATTTTCCATTTTAAAGACTATTTTTTGGGTCTCACAAGCACTTCGGAATAATTATTTAGTCTTAGGACACCACAAGAACCCAAGGGATATAATTGTTTTTCCATGGACAACTAATGAAAGTGACTTGATAGTAATTGATACTCCCTCCCATATTTTTAAGAAAAGGTAGAAAAGGTGGAAAAAGTATGGGTAAAGAGGGAAAAAATAGATGAATATGTAATTATGGGTTTAATTGTGAGTTGGTAAGTGAGGTATATAATGACATTTTGTGTAAATATCAAATGGGTATAAGAGCAATTTGGTAATGTTGTGGGCCAAATAAGGTAGAAAAGAAGGTTGAAACTAGAAGGCAAAGAAGGTTATAGTAAGTGTTACATTTGGTGTAAATCGGATAGAATACTAATTAGCTATGAAAGTACTCGAAAATAGAAGGTAGAAAAGAAGGTTGAAACTAGAAGGCAAACAGCATGCAACATTTCTCGCGAAGGGGAGAACAGACATGGGCAATTTGGTGATAGGCAAATAAGAATGTATTTCATTATCCTACATAAAACAAACTATTGCTTTCGTCCTAATTAATCATTTGTTTAACTTAATTATTTTTTGTGAATGATAGTTTAAATAAAGGTAAATAAATAAGGTTATTTGATAAGAATAATCCAAACTATATCTCCCCTTCTTATAATAATCCAAACTATACTTTAACTCAGAATAATCTTATCTAGGCCCTCATTTTTCTTAGAACGCACCAAGTAACCTACTACCTGTTAATCAAGTCACATTTAAAAAAAAAAAAAAAATCCTTAAACTCTTGTCAAGTTATCTCTCTCCTTCCTCAAGCACTTAAACTCCTTCATACGCATGAATATTTACACTCATCATTAAATCTTCTAATTTAATGATATTGGGTGCTTTATTTTTTGTTGGCCTATAATAACATCAAATAATTTATAAAACAAAATATCAGCCAAAACCCAATTAATTTCTGAAACCAAAAAATCAGAAAATCCAATTGAATCTTCGTTCAGAACTATTTGAGAAAAAAATGAGTAACACCAATTACATACATTAGTCTGAATTTTGGGTTTTGGGTTCAGAGATACAATTCAACTAATAAACTCCCAAATCAAGATCTTCATTCCCTTAATCTAAGCCACTACTACATGTAACGATGGGATGGAGGTGGATGCGGCGGTGGAACCACGACCGGTGGTGGCCTACTTGTCCCCACACAAAAAAAGGACGAAAATTGAAGTGATAAGGGCTCAGGTGAATGGAGGCGGCAGGCGGCAGAGGCGAACGACGGGTGGCAGCGCGGCAACCGGTGACGGCGTACTTGCCCCATATACTTCCGTCGTCTTCCATCTCTAATCTAACCTGACTAACCACCATTTACCATGCTCGGAGCCCTCGGTCCTCAAATCTGTGACATAGTAGCGGATTGGTGGTGGTGTGACAGTGAAGAGGGTGATGTTGTGGCAGATGAGTGGTGGGTTTAGTGGACATGAGTGGCCTATATGATTTTGTACAGTTATTTAATGTTTGATATCCAATTAATTGTCGTAATGAGTCCACGTTGATCGACAACAAAGTTGTTATTTTGTGCAACGGCTTTAAACAAAGTCGATGGTTTCATAAGCGACGTAAAACAATAATACCTAAACACATATGAAAAGAATTGTCATTTCGCACAACAATTTTTATCTAACTAGATTATTTTAAAAAATCGTTGTAAATCGTTGTAATGAGTACAACGGAATTGAAATGCTTCTAAGTTCTACCCCTAATTTTAATTATTTTAATTATTATTATTAAATAAAAGTTAAAGATTCGGCAAAATCATTGTAGACCCTACAATAATCTTATCGGATTTGTCTGATCTATACATAGACCATTTGATCAAATAGTTTCAACTTAAACTAATACAACAAATTATTTGACTTGCTCAACAAATATGTCCCGCGTGTTGGATCTATCATCACCCAAATTATATTATTATTGTACAAAATCATAATGTGCCATTTTCACCCATAATTTAACTTGTTTTGTAGGTAATTAGTTATTGTTACCTTGGTGACTTTTTTTTTTATAACTCCCTCCCGATCAATAGTAGTTATTCATTTCCAATTTAAGGTATATTAATCAAAAGTTATCTATTTATATTTATATCTTTTTACATTTCTTATGTATGTGGGATTATGTGTTTGTATGATCCAAATACACTCATCTTTATTTTCTTAATCCTTGTGTAAAAAATGATAGCTATTTATCGGGACGGAGGAAGTAATTGATATTTTATTTAATTTTACTCTAAAAAAAATGAACTAACAAACATGGGTTTGTGACCTTAATTTTCATACAGATGGAATTCGTGAACTTCTACAACTTCTACGATGGTAAGATCAGTAGTCTTATTTGATTTTGTATATTTTCCCTCTATCTCAAACTAAACACATACGGTGTACTCCGTATCAAATTAACTCCAAATCTTGACAGAGTTTCAACATAAGAAAACAACACAAGCATTCATCATGCGCGAACAAAATCAAAAGGAGGACATGATCATTGTGGCCTTTAGGGGTACATCACCTTTCGACGCTGATGACTGGAGCACTGATTTTGACTTCTCGTGGCTCAAAATCCAAGGAATCGGAAAAATTCACAAGGGTTTTATGATGGCTTTAGGTCTTAAGAAATGTTTCCGTGAAGACGATAAGGATGAATTAGGAGATTACTATGGTTCTTGGCCTAAAAAGGTCAAGCAAGACCATAAACGTCTTCTAGCTTATTACACGATTAGAGAAGAACTTCAAAAAATGATGGCGAAAAATAAGAATGCCAAGTTTATTGTGACTGGTCATAGTTTAGGTGGTGCGCTTGCAATTCTTTTTCCTGCAATTTTGGCTTTGCATGGAGAAGTGGAAATATTGGACAGGTTGGAGGGAATTTATACGTATGGACAACCTAGGGTTGGTAATGAAAAATTTGGTGAATTCATGAAAAATAAACTAAGAGAGCATAATATTAAGTATTATAGAATTGTTTATGGGTATGATATGGTGCCTACGGTTCCATTTGATAATACTTTGATGACGTTCAAACATTTTGGGACATGCATTCACTTCAACAGCCTATACCAAGGAAAGGTTAGTCATTTATAAGCTCATCATCAATCATTCTTACACGATGGCCTAGTGCACCAGCCACTCAAGCCATTGATGTCTATGTCTTTTATAGATGGGACCCCCAAGACGTGGTGCATGGCAATTTGAATTTATTTATTTCTCACTGATGAAAGGGTATTACCATGCACCATGCCTCAGAGGGAGGGTCTTAGACAATGACCTAATGCACCAACCACTCAAACCAATAATGTGGTGCGAGGAGAAAAAGGTCAAATTTTTTAAAATTTGCGCACTTAAATTTTTCGGAATGTGGCGAAATAATGTACTATGGAGATGCAGGTAATTGAAGAAGAACAACAAAAGCCCATGAAACAGAAGGGAGAAAAGACAGAGCAGCCGATTGAGTACACGAGGCTCCCGAGAGATCTAATCGGGGCACTGGTAACAAGGGTACTAGCAACTATGTGTGCGGTGTGGCAGTTGATAAGAGGGTTCATTATCGGATATGTTGCAGGGCCAAGTTACAGGGAAGGTTGGGTGCTGATATGTGCAAGGGTCATTGGCATCCTTCTCCCTGGTACAATGGAACATTTCCCTCAAGATTATGTCAATGCCACACAGTTAGCCTCAGAAGACTTATTTACAAACTATCAAGCACTGACAGAGGAGCGAAGATAGTTTATCATCTAATTACAGCAGGTTCCTTAAAGTGACGGGATCAATAAGTTTTGCTTGTTAGATTTGGCTTAGACTAAGTAAATTGAATATACAAGCTAAGTAATATTTAGTACTCATATCTTGTGTATTATCATCAAGGCAGAGTTTGTCTACTATTTGAGAGGTTTATAGACAAACTTTCTTATTGTTGAACAAAGGTTCATGAGTTCAATATTGTATAGAGATTTGTGTTTTTGGTTGCGAGTGAAAGTGGACACCAAGTAGTAAACTATATAAGGCTTGACTATATTTGAGAGGTTTGTTTATTGTTGTATTGAGGCTTGTGGTAAGAGAGCTTTGTGAGTTGAGTGATGTGACATTCGAGAACCCTCATTTTCTTTATTTAGGAACGAAAAATAGGTTGATCCCCTATAGTAGGAACAATCTATCTCATCCTTTTACATGAGGGACAAGAGTGGAAGTCAATGACTTCCAGCCTACCTCGAAGGAAAAAGACATGAATGACCCCAAACTGACCTTAAAGTCAGCTACTTTATGGACCTTCCGAAAACAATGAGAATACTTCACTTCCGTTAAAGAAAAAGTTTTACCTTAATATCGGCAATTAAAGAAGAAATTTCTCAAGAGACCTTCCACATCCCACGAATAAAGTTAATAACACTAAATAAATCAGAGGCAGTAAACGATTAAAAGGTTTATGTATTATTCGATGATCAGCAAAACGATACAAAGATGATATATATACATCATACAACTTAAAGCTTTCCTAATTACGAGATACGTTTTTGGCAATTAGAATATGTACACAATAACAATATCAAAGATATGATATGGATAATTATTACAATATCACAAAATATCTACGATATCACATAATATCGTCCTATAGTCCCCCTCAAGTTGGAGCGGTGGGGAAGCCATTGCCCAACTTGCCTTGTAGAAATTCAAACGCATCTCCACTAAGAGCTTTGATAAATAAGTCCGCTATCTGTTCTTTACTCCATACATGAGATGATGGAATAGTTCGAGCAAGCAAATGGTGACGAATGAAATGACAGTTGATCTCAATATGCTTAGTGCAATCATGAAACGGGATTCTTCGCAATGTGCAAGGCGGCTTGATTATCACAAAAAAAATTTCATAGGTGCGTGGTGATCAAGACCAAGTGAAAGAAGGAACGATTTTAACCAAATTAACTCACTTGTTACGGCTGCCATTGCTCGATATCCTGCCTCCATGATGGATTTCGCCACAGTTACTTGCTTCTTTGCCCTCCATGAAAGTGGCGTGTTACCCAAAGACACGAAATACCCTGTCAAAGACCGTCTAGACAGGGGACAACTAGCCCAATCAGAATCTGAGTATCTAAAAAACTTCAAATCCGAATGCTTTTTCATGAAAATATCTTTTCTAGTAGTCCCTTTAATGTATCGAATAACCCTTAATGCATCGTCCATATGCTCCTTCCTTGGGGGCATGTACAAATTGTGACAAAATATGCACGGCATAGACTAAATCAGGGCGAGTAATGGTTAAGTAAATATGACGACCAACTAACCGTCGATATTTCATGGGATCCTTGAGGAGGTATTCATAAGCCAAAGCCAACCGGTGATTAGGTTGAATAGGCATGCTTACAAATCGAGCTCCTTTCATTCCCGCTTCCAGGACAATTTCTGTTGCATATTTGCGCTGACTAAGAAACAAGCCCCTAGGCCCGGACGCAACCTCAATGCCCAAGAAGTACTTGAGTCGGCCTAGGTCTTTAATTCCGAATTTTGTGTCAAGAAAATCCTTAAGCCGTTTACATGTTGCATCATTGTTACTGACGACGATCATGTCGTCAACATAAACCAAAACTCCAAGAAAAAAATCATCTTTGTTGTATGTAAAAAGAGAATAAACAGCAAGGGATTGTACCAACCCATAAATGTTTCAAGGAGTTGGCTAGCTTGGCAAACTAATTCCGGGAAGCCTGCTTCAAACCATATAATGATTTTAATAAATTGCAAACTTGATTCATCCCACTTGCCGCGAAACCAGGTGGTAGCTGCATATACACTTCTTCATTCAAATCCCCGTGAAGGAATGCGTTATTCACATCTAACTGTGCTATGGAACACCCTTTAAGTACGGCTACAGCAAGAAGACACCTGACACTCGTCATCTTCGCAACAGGTGCAAAAGTTTCGTGATAATCGACCCCTTCGACTTGTGTAAATCCTTGTGCTACCAATCTAGCTTTATAACTCTTTATTGTGCCAGCCGCCTTATATTTCACTTTATAAACCCATTTGCATCCAATGAGCCGCTTCCCGATTGGTAGTTCAATAACTTTCCAAGTCTTATTCTTTTCAAGGGCCTCAATTTCCTTTTCCATAGCTTGCCTCCATTTGAAATGCTTGGCTGCCTCAGTCTAGTGTTTCAGCTCCTTAATCACATCAATGGTATCTAAGAAACACTTGTGAGCAGAAGAAAAACAACTGGTTGCGACATAATTAACTAGTGGTTAATGAGTACCTTTCCTTGAGATTGTCGACTGGTCTAAGGGAGCACACGATATGGGGTTTATTACTCTCGTTTACTTGCAAACATAGTCTTTTGACTAGGCGGTCACACACATAGAAAAGATAATTACCCTAGTCTTGGCAACAAATTAATGTCGTCAAGTCATGCTAAGTCTTTGGGTTTGGGAGAGTTTGTTTCTGTAACAGATGATGTTTTATACCGTCTGGGGAATCAGTGTCTTATGGGAAGTTGTTTAAGGGAGTGTCTGTGGTTATTGAACAAGTTGATCTTCCAGTTGACTTGTTTGAATTCCCATTGGATGGTTTTGAGGTGATAGTCGAGATGGACTGGTTAGGAAAGTATAAAGCTATAATAGACTGTCATCAAAAGAAGGTGTCTTTGAGGGGTCCTAAGGGTGTTAGGGTGTCTTACCATGGGTTAATGGTCAAACCCAAAGTCAAGTTGATTACAGCCATAACCTTGAAGTCCTACTTGAGGAAGGGGGTGTCCTTTGATTCTATGTCATGTATGCGATAACCGATCTGAGGAGCTGAGAGCTGCAGAGATACCAGTTGTGGAGGAGTTTGAGGATGTCTTCCCAGAGGAGATACCGGGGTTACCGCCAAAGAGGGGCATTGACTTTAGTGTGAAGTTGAAACCGGGAACGGGACCTATATTTAAGGCTCCGTACCGGATGGAACCAAAGGAGTTGAAGAAGCAGTTGGATGACCTATCAGAGAAGGGGTACATTCGACCTAGTGTATCACCTTGGGGTACACCAATGTTGTTTGTGAAGAAGAAAGATGGGAGCTTGAGGTTGTGTATAGACTACAGGGAGCTGAACCATGTCACGGTGAACAATAAGTATCCGCTGCCGAGACTAGATGATCTTTTTGACCAGTTGAGTGGGGCATGTGTCTTTTCCAACATAGATCTCAGGTCGGGATATCATCAATTGAGGGTTCGAGAGGAAGACATACCAAAGACAACTTTTCGATCGAGGTATGGTCACTATGGGTTCGTGGTGATGCCATTTGGGTTGACTAATGCAGCAGCAGTGTTTATGGATCTTATGAACTGGGTTTTGTGTCAGTACTTGGATCAATTCGTGGTGGTGTTTATCGATGACATCTTGGTCTATTCCAAGATTAAGGAGAAGCATGCCGAGCACCTACGATTGGTATTGCAAACCTTGCGCGATAACCAATTGTATGCTAAGTTATCCACGTGCGAGTTTTGGTTGTAGAAGGTGGTCTTTCTGGGCCATGTGATCTCTAAGGAGGGAGTGTCGGTGGATCCTAGCAAGATAACTGCGGTTTCTAACTGGGAGGCAATGAAGAATGTTGCTGAAGTTCGAAGTTTTATGGGTTTGGTTGGCTACTACAGGAGGTTTGTCAAGGACTTTTCTAAGATTGCTAGACCTATGACGACATTGATGAGGAAGGAGAATCGGTTTTGTTGGGATGAAAGTTGTGGGACAGCGTTCCAAACATTAAAGGAGCGTTTGACTATAGCTCCAGTCTTGGCTTTACCTGGGGGGAGTGAGAATTTCGAGGTGTATAAAGATGTTTCGAAGAATGGGTTGGGTTGTATGTTGATGCAGAATGGGAAAGTCATTGCCTAAGCTTCTAGGCAATTGAAGTCTTATGAGGAGAATTATCCGACTCATGATCTGGAGTTGGGTGCAGTTGTATTTTCTCTGAAGATTTGGAGACACTATCGATATAAGACCATTAGGGTGTTTTCTGATCATAAGAGTTTGAAATACATCTACACTCAAATGGTGCTGAATATGCGACAAAGGAGGTGGATGGAGCTCATTGGGGATTATGACATGGATATTGTATACCATGAAGGGAAGACGAATGTGGTAGCAGATGCGTTGAGCAGGAAGAGTGTGCATTGTTTATGCACAACCATGTCACTGATGAGATTGAGAGATGAGGTGACAAAGATGGGGATTCATGTGATCTAGAAAGGGGACGCTAGAGGGGATTGACAGTTAAGCCAGAGCTTTATGACGATATTCTAAGGAAACAAGTTCTTGATTCTAAGATCCATGAGTGGAGGGCTGGAGCAGAGAAGGGGACAGTGTCTCGGTTTTCTATTCATTCTAATGGGAGTGTTCGGTTCGATGAGAGGTGGTGCGTGCCTAAGGATGACGAATTGAGGAAGTTGATCATGACTGATGCTCATTGTACTCCGTATTCAATACATCCGGGTGGTGATAAGCTATATAAGGACTTGAAGAAGACCTTTTGGTAGCCTGGGATTAAGAGGGAGACAACAGAGTTTGCGGCTCGATGTTTGACTTACCAGAGAGTCAAAGGGGAGCAACGAAGACCGCATGGTAAGATTCAGTCTCTTGAGGTACCGGAATAGAAGTGGGAATCTATGGATTTCATCATGGGATTACCGAGGACTCAAAAGGGTAATAACATGATTTGGGTGATCGTAGATCGGTCAACCAAGTCAGCTCACTTTTTTTCCATGAAAGATACGTGGAGTAAGGTACAGTTGACAAATGGTTACAAGAAGAATGTAGTGAGACTACATGGGGTGCCAAAGGATATCGTATATGATCGAGATGCGAGATTTATTTCTCGATTCTGGCAAGAGTTGCAGGAATTGATGAGCACTACACTAAAGATGAGTACTGCATTTCATCCTGCGATAGACAGACATATAGAGAGGATAATTAAGACCTTGGAGGACATGTTGAGGGTATGTGTGATGGAGTTCGGTGGTAGTTGGGAAGATAGGTAGGACCTTATCGAGTTTTCTTACAATAACAACTATCATACAAGTATTGGGATGACTCCTTTTGAGGCTTTGTATGGGAGAAGGTGTCGGAATCTTATTTTTTGGGATGATAGCACATAGGCAGTGGTTTTAGGACCACAAATGGTACAGGACATGGTTGAACAAGTAAAGGTGATACGGCAAAGGATGAAGGCGGCTCAGGATCGACAAAAGAGTTATACAAACTTACATCGTCGGGACATTGAGTTTCAAGTTGGGGACAAGGTTCTTTTGAAGATGTCACCTATGCGCGGGGTGATGCGATTTGGTAAGAAAGGGAAGTTAAGCCAGAAGATCATTGGCCCTTATGAGATTCTGGACCGTGTTGCTGAGGTTGCATATCGTTTAGCCTTGCCACAAGCTTTGGACCGCGTGCATAATGTTTTTCATGTGTCTCAACTACGGAAGTATGTGAGTGATCCTTCTCATGTACTGGAGGTTGAGAATATTTAGTTGGATGAATCCTTATCTTATCTGGAGATGCCTAAGGAAGTCTTGGATCGCAAAGTTCGCAAGACTTGGAATGGGGAGACAGTGTTGCTAAACGTGTTGTGGTCTAATCATGACATGGAGGAGGTGACTTGGGAGGCTGAAGACGCCATGAAAGAGCGCTATCCTCATCTTTTTGAGCAGGTATGTTTGGTTACGGGGACGTAATCTTGCTTCTTTAAGGGAGGTAAGAGATGATCGCATGAGTTTTCTTTGTAAGATTTGCTGCGTTTTGGGTTAGTTTTGGTCAAGTTTTCGGTTTGTTTCGGGTTGTTAGTGTTGTATTTTGAGTTTTATAGTATGTTGTAGTGGTATAGTTGCGTGCTGCGAGTTGTGGTGAGTTTCGTTCTTGGTATGGGTTTGAACTTCGGGGACGAAGTTCATTTTTAAAGAGGGAAGAATGTAATACCTCATGTATTCTAGTCTTGGAGTACTCCATCGAGTATGGGGTACTCTGTCGAGCAAGTTATGTTCAAGTTCTGGAAGGGTCCTGTTTGTTAGTTACTCGACCGAGTTCAGCAAACGCGATCGAGTAGAGGCTACTCAATCGAGTACGTTAGTTACTTGATCGAGTAACTGCGCTGTTACGGGTTTGTGTCCGGTTTGATTTTAAAGAAAAGAGGGGTTTTATAATGTTTCGTCATTTCTTAAAATCAGTTTCATTTACATCTTTTTCACAAAAAGGTGAACTCTAAACTACGTTGCATCCTCTCTTCTGTTTATTATCAAATCAAGTGGCAAAAGTGCATAACTTTTAGGGCTTTTCATACAGTTGTGATCGTCGTATCGTGGGTAAGATCCTTATGTCATTTTTATATTTATTCAGTAATTTTGTTTAAACCCTAATTGGGTAGATTGGGGGTTTTTGGGAGTTAATGGTTGTGTAGATTATAATTTGATGCTTATTGTATAGGAGGTGACTTCGTAGAAGAGAGATTTTGATTGCTTGCGCTAGCCTTGTGATTTCCGTCTCAGGTAGGGATTCCCTACTCAGTTATTGCGTATATGGTAAAGATAATATTGTAATATGAGTATGATTATGATTATGATGGTATTGTTTGATATTGGCATGTTTATCGGTCTTATGGTTGATTGTTGTTATTGTATATGGTTCGCGAGGTGCGCCCTCGGTTGAGTGGAGTCATTTGCGGGAATGACTTCACGCTCTTGTTCGCCCCTTGTGGTTCCCGTCACAAGGGGGATGTGCACATTAATGATCATTGGTTTTGCGCTCTATGGTTTTGAGCGGGGCTTAGGTGGTAAGGCTGAGGTCCCCACTGGCGGAGTGGTTTACCTGTTGCGATGGGTAAGCTGGCAGGACAACACACTTGGTGTGAAGTCAGGTGTATGGAGTATTATGGAGTTGGAGGAATATGGATCTGTTGTGTTGTGTTGTCTTATCTTATTATGCAGTAACTGACCCCGTTTATGTGTTTTGAAAACTGTGGTGATCCATTCGGGGATGGTGAGCAGTTGATCAACAGGTATGCCTTGGGAAACTCGCGGGTTGCTCGGGATGAAGTCATCACTTGGTCTTTTATCTAGTCTTCCGCTTAGTCTTATAACAGTTTTGGTTTTAGTAGTTTTGGTTGAGACAGTTGTATCGTATTTCATAGTTTTGCAGTTTTGGGTTTTGAGATGTATGATTTAAACTATTTACACTTTAAATGTTGTTTCTTGATGGTCACTTTTGATATACTGTGCCTCGGGTAACCGAGATGGTAGCATCTCCATATGTTAGGGTGGTCTTGGTAAGACACTTTGGTATGTGGGGGTGTTACATTTCCTTCCAAATTCCCGTCACGGCGCCCGAGAACGAGACGCTTGGATGAAGTTTAGGTTCAATGACATTCCTCAACCAAGCCTGGACCATGGTGTTGCATTGACGCCACGCAACCGCTTTAAGGGTCTCCTCTTCTCCTTCATCAACTATCGATTTCTTCACCCTTGGTTCGACAAACCCCAATTTATTTTTGCCATCGAGACCGTTCTGGACTGCATCAGCCCAAAGGTCATAGTTCTCACCATTGAAAATCCTGTTAGTTAGCATCAAACTCGGACTATCGGATGGGTGAAGGTATAGTGGCGATGTTGGATCAATTTGTTCAATTGTCTTGCTCTCGTTTCCCTTCTTTCCATCACCCTTCTTTCCTTCTACCCCTGGCATCGTTTGATGTTAACAAAAAAAAATTCTGGTGGTTTTGTTTTTGGTTTGCGGAAGTCATTTGGTTAGGATCAAATTGCTCTTGATGCCATAAAGAAATCAGAGGGAGTAAATGATTAAAAGGTTGTATTATTCGATGATCAGCTAGACGATACAAGGATGATATATATATTTCGATGATCAGCTAGACGATACAAGGATGATATATATATATATATATATATGTATATATATATAT
>VHZZ01000789.1:79808-98134 GCA_009801015.1 Silene noctiflora
TATTAGGAAAGCATAGCGATTCGGTGCGGTTTTTCATTTTGTCTTTACAGTTCGTGATACAATTCCTAACACGGAATTGAAGAAGCTCGTTAATCCATTAAGCAATGTTGGCGATCATTGTCACACAGTCTAGTGAGGCACTGTGGGTTAACTACTTTTGGTCCAAGTTATACTGGGGCGTTACAAATGGTATCAGAGCAACCCTATGACCATGTGGTTTGCACCTGATAGGCGAGGATTCTGGGTTAGCGGTTTGTAGACACTAAAATTTTTATATTTTAGCATCTATTTAATATAAGGTATTTTTAGTATTAGGAGATAATTATCAAAAAAAGATTATGATAATATCTCAAGATACTATAGAATATTTATTTTATATCTTCTCCTCTAAGCTACTAGATTATGGTGTTGTTTGACCAAGTTTCATAAGTGTTTTTTTTAACTGAATAAGTAGAAGTTAGGCAAAACACTATAATTTAGATTAGTATAAAACAACTTTTAAAAAGTCAAAATCTAAAAACAAGTCACTAAAAGCAGAAGCACCAAATAACTACTTCTACTTCTACTTCCATTTCTCACATCCTTGTTAACTAACAAACCCCATCTTTTATATCCATAAATTTYATATTTTTATTTTTTGCATTTTTGTATGGTTTATACTCTATAATAATCATAATCTTCTTTCACTCTATTAATGCGTATTTCTTTTACTAATCGCTCCTAGAAATTGATTATGATTGTAGTGGAATTACCCTTGACTTAATGTATGCTTTGCTAATCGACTCTATTATTGACGATCTTTTACAAAATTGATTGTTATGATTTTGATCCTATGATGTTTTTGTTAAATAGAAGTTCAATATTGAATTATATAGAGAGAAAAGAAAATGTAATTGCAATGTGTTTAATATGTAAAAAAATGAATGTTCAACTTATAAAAGTAATATCTCGTAAAACCGTCTTAAAGCGTAAGACGGTCCTTTTATAAGTAAAGATGAATGTTTAACTTAAGTAATATCTCGTAGTGTAAAATGGGGTCCTTTTATATGTAAAAAGATAAATGTTTAACTTATAGAAGTCTTAAAGTGTGAGACCGTTTTATATGTAAATAAAAGAATATTTAACTTATAGAAATCTTACGGTGTGAGACCGTCTTATATAAGTAATATAGTTAACAAGAAACAAAGTGAAAAAATAGGATAAAATTAAGTAGGCCAATCATATCAATTTTGTGAGAAATTACTTTTACAAATGTTAGGCCAAACAATTTCAACTTTTTCAAGAARTAGTTTGTTAAAAAACTCATTTTAAAAAGTAAAAACTATTTCACATAAACTTGGCCAAACAACACCTATAAATACAGACCTCTTCTTTAGGGTTAGAGGAGAGCAGATGGATTAAGTCAAATGACCCCGTCTTCCTACTACCAAATTGTATGTAGGATGGAATAAGTCACAAAACGACCTCATCATCTCCCTACGAGATTAAGTCAATAAGACTCTCATAGCACTATCAAAACCCTAGCTTTTAGAATGGGATCAAGAGATCTACGAAGGTTGTAACCCTCAATCTTTCAGTTATAAAATAAAATTCTTGTTTTTCATATTATTATTTTCTTGCCTCTTTATTGTTTATCGCAAGTTTGGAAATTTTATGGTTTACAATTTAAAAATTTGTAACAGCAAATTTTGTATTGCGATAACTGAAATATAAAACAAGGAAACAATTAAATTTTATAAATAAATATCAAAAGTACGTGTACAATCTCTAATGTATCCTCTGATTCTAATATGCCGTAGGGGTACGTGTACGCGGTACACGTGAGGGGTGCTATGTAGACAGCTTTAATTACTCTACAAGCGATATTAATTTGATTTTTTGAGAGGGTCACGATGACTTGAATCTCTCTTGAAGGTTTAAATTTGTGTTTGAATCTTCAACGCAGGTGGCACGATTTGATGTGCTTGTTGACTGCTTGCAATGATTTTGATATAGAGAGGATTTGTAGGAATTTGTACCTTTTTCTCTCTAGCTCCTTTGCAATTATGAATTTTCAGTCTGAGAATGAATGAGGGGAGCTCTCTATTTATAGAATTTTGATTCTCCTTGTTGGACTCTAGTAGTCACAGGCCCATTTGTGGGTTTATTAGTGAACTTGACCCAAATTTGTTTCCTTTTGAGTTTTGAGATCCGAATAACTCCTTTTATAATCCGAATCGACCCGCATTTCATTTAATTGGGACAAAATAATTAAAATAAGTTAAAATTCGGTATTAACTTAAAATAATTAATTTAGTTTATTTATTCGGCACATTAATAAATTTTCTGTGCCTACAAATTGCCCCCTCGAGACCTTGTCACGTGCACTTTTTTTGTGTCTTGATGTGGCGGGGTCTCGATCCATTTTACTTTCACTTGGAAGTCAATGATGAGCATCCTAGCTTGTCGCAAATGTAGCTCTACTTGGCTTACATATCCAAAGTTGTTGTAAAGGTAGTCTTTCATTCATTTATTTTTTTTGACGTCACCCTGTCATTTTTAGACTTAGCGGTTGACAAAAAATTTTTGTTTGACTTGAAGTCTCCGGGTACTCGAACTTGTCATAAGGATGCCCCTTTTTTTTAACGTCACTCTATCATTATTTGATTTGGCGAGCGACTTTTTTCTTTGACTTGGAAGTCGATAGAAGCCAGTTTTGCGACCTATCATTTGTTTGACTTAGAAACTGACAGAGACATGAACTTGTTGTAAAGTTGACCCGTCATTTTAGCGTCTCCTGTCATTATCTAACTTGACGGGTGACCAATCGTGAGAGASCTCCTTGAATTTTTTTCTTGACTTGGAAGTCGATGGCACCTCAACTTGTCCTCGAGGTAGTCCATTTTTCTTGTGATATCACCCTATCACTATCTGATTTGGCAGGTGAATTTGTGTTTGAGTTAGCAGATAATCCATTGATCTTTACTTATATTTTGTCTCACCCTTGAGTAAAACTTCTTCATTTCAATACGTGTTAAGTAATCCAATTAGTTACATGGTATTACAAATGCTATTAGGAATATGTAATTAGTATACCATACACACTCTTCCCATATAATTGAGATTTGGCTTTAACCAATAGGAAACTCGGTCTCCTGGTTATAGCAAGTATTTTTTAGGAATCCCACGGTTGTCGACTTCCTTCTTTATGCCCTATCAATAAATTTCCATATCAATAAATTTTCATATCTTGTAGTAGGGTTAAGATTGAAACACGATCCCCGAAAGCTATATAAAGAGGTTGCACCCATCTTATGTTCAAAGTCCTTGTCAAACAACTCTACTTTAGCAGTTCAGCGTAAGTAGGCTTCCTTTTTTTTTTCTCTCAGCGGACAAGACTTGTGACAGTCCAAACAGGAACAACACGGGTTTGTATGTTCATCTCCTTCTTCTAGTTAATTTGACTCTATGTTTTTGTCGTCTCGAACTCTTTCTGAATGTTCGTGCGTTGGTAGCCCTCTTGTATTTACGCACATACATCCCCCTTATAAGTTGAATCGGTTAGGAATTCTTTTTGCGTTGTTTTAGTTGAATTTTCATAATGGTACAAGTATGCATGCTTTCTTTACTATAGTCTATATATGTTGTTTTCCTCTTTGTCTGCACATGCTAATTCCTTGTAGTCTTAGCCCTGCTTCTCCTATTTGTGAATTTGTACGTCCACTTCCAAATTATACACTTCAATCAAGATGATGAACTTGTTCATGAAAATTTTACTATGTGTATCTCTCTGTTTTTATTCACCATGTATTGTTATGCTTTCCCTTTTTGTTTTGTGCTCTTGTAAAATACGCATTGTATAAGGAGCAAATTCTGCACTTAACTTCACTTCGTCTGAGTTTTTTTTTATTCGGTGCACTTTACTCTTTGGTGTACTGTTCGGCGTAATGTGTCGCCTTTGGTACGGGTCTTTTTTTTTCTTCATATTTTTTGTTCCAGCTTCAACTTTAGTGTGGTTATGTTCTTTGCTCATCTCCTATGTCGTTTAGTATAACACAAAAGATGAAATCTTGATGTAAACTTCGACTTTGAACAAAAACGACCCATATTTCATGTCGCATAAAATTCCTTCTCGCCAGACTTGGTCTTGAATTTCTGTTTAGGTTTTCGAACAAACTGACATACTGACCTTGCCAAACTGAATTTGTGCACTCATCTATTAGCCTTGACATGATTTATGCTTACTTTGGAGTACCAAATGAATGCTCATTGAAGTAATCTATAACGCACGTATAGACATGACTCACGTTTTTTTTTCAGTTCGGTGGGACAACGACCACAATTAAACAGGAGTCTACACATCGTCTTTATCAAGGTAGCACTCATATTTCTCTTTTTGTTTGTATACACACATTATTCGAATAATTGTGTGTATTATGCCCCTTTCTTTCTTTGCTTGTATGCATGTTTGTTGGCTGTTAATGCAGGGATTGTGTCCCGTCTTTCTGGCCAACAATGCAATTTATTTATCAAGCGCAGAAGATTTTATTACTCAGACAAGTTATTCTAATCTTCAATTGAGTAGTCATAGTGAATCCGTTTTGGGTCATCGCGTTAGGGTGAACCCGCTTGGGTCATCGCGACAGGGTGAACTCATACGGGTCATCGCGACAGGGTGAACCCGTTTTGGGTCATCACGACAGGGTACGTCAGGGTGAACCCGTTTTGGGTCATCACGTCAGGGTGAGTCCGTTTGGGTCATCGCGACAGGGTGAACCCATTCAGGTCATCGCGACTCTCTTTTGAAGAATCATGCAATGAATCTCCTTATGAAGACTTTATTATTTCATCACACCTCTAGCTTACCCTCTATTCAAGAGACATGCCGGATGAACACACTTCTTGATATGATGTCCCCCTGCCTATAAGGGGTTTTCTCATATTCTCCGTATTTACTTGTGTTTGTCCTTTTTGTAGAGTTGAAATGGTATACCTGAAGGAGTTTCGTAAGGGGAGCGACATATACCTCTCTTTAGTTGACCGCAAGGATCAAGATGCCGCGTATGGAACTTACTTCCTTACAAGCAAATCGCTTCGTTCGCTGGAAGGTGGACCAGCCACTCTGACGAGAAATTCTCTGCTGAATGAAATATCCATGAAGCTTGACACTTTATCCTCGGATGCTTCCTCACGTTACCTCTTAAGAAATAACCTTAAAGTGAAGGCTGTTACAAATTATACTTATCATTTACTCGGACGTAGAATCATTTCAGGAAAGGTTAGATGGGGATCCTTCAACCTAAAAATTTACGGCAAATCGATCTACATTCCAAAGTATTGGGAGTGGACTGAAGACATACTCGCTCGCTTCAGTGACATCCTTTCGTCTGCTTCTATCCGTTCGACGATCTATGCTTCCTTGTATTCTTATGATAAGGGTTCACACATCATGCGTGCTTTCTTTGAAGGATGGTGTCCTGGTACCAATACCTTTCATACTGTGGAAGGTGAATTTCCTATGTCCTGTGGGATTTACAAAGACTTGGAGGTCTCCCTGTTGTAGGAGAGATTTATGATGAGATAGTGTCACAACTTAGCACATTAAAGTCAACAGATGACTCGACAGTCCCTGATACATGCACCTTCTTGTTTACTTCATTTCACGATCTTGCGAAGAAATCGAAGGTCAAGGGTGAAGTTTCTGCTCAGCGATTGATTGAATTATGGTGCAAAAGACCAGTTGTATATCCTCCTCCTGTCAAAGGACAAAGGACCAAAAAAATCCTCCAGCGTCAACCCAAAACTCAAGCGGCAAGATTCAGTCCCGCACACCCAATGAATGGACAAAGGAGGAACGCTCCTTATTTGCAAGGTTCGGTTGCGATGATTCTCGACGGGCAAAGGTTTATTTATCCGCGCATTTATCATGCTGGCTTTGCGTATTTGTTTTGCCGGAAGATAACGACAGATTAATTAGACCAGCTACCTTCAAGATTGCTAGTATGATGGCAGAAGGTCGAGTTTTTAGTCTGGATATTCCCGTATTAGCTAGCATTTACAAAGGTTTGAACGAGTTAGCCACATCTATGAACCTCGGGTATTTGAGATCATACTTTCCGGCGCATTACATATACGAGTGGATCACACATTACTTTGACACCTATCATGTTGTGGATCCATCACCAGGTCCTTATATGACTACATATTCAGGTCCTTGTGGAGCAAGGAGTGGGAAACCTGAAGAGGCTCGAAAACTTTTGCATGAGGGAAAAGAGTTTGATGTGAAGCACTTTATGTTGAATAAACACAAAGTCGAAGTCTTGTTAGACAATGGAAGCCTTGATAGCCTAAGGCTTGACTATCTTGCATCCCTTTGTTCCTCCTATTTGTGTTTGCGCATGAGTAATCTGTTTCATCTTGAACCTTATTATCCCCATTGGTTTAGTTGAAAATTTGGTTTCTGTCAACATGTTCTTGGCGTACTAAGTCGTGGTTCTGACAAACCTGAAACCTGACGTTACATGCTTTGAGGCACTGAAATATTGGCAAGTATTTTTGTTCACAGGTAGCATGTCCTGCGCTTATCTTCCTAGCCCTTCATTCAGATGGAACGAGAATGTCACTCCTGGTTTTACTAAATGGTGGAAGGATTTTTACCCGAAGGATCTAAGAAAGAATGCCGATATCCTTGTGCACAGTAACGAGAGTGATCACAAGACAAAGAAGCGTGATCATCATGGGGATACAAAAAAATCAGCCTCGAGAGCGAGCAGTGCCCCTGAAGTCCAAAGTTGTTATCCCAAAGGTAAAAGTTTTAGTCCATAAACCTCTAATTAGACTCTCTAATTAGATTACCAAATTACTTTTAATTTAGTACTTTAGATCTATGTAACATGCTTGCAAAAAGACATTATAAAATAAAAGATAAGAAATTGAATTTCCTTACATTGGTTATGGATAAAATAATGGGCACAACAAGATCTCCTATCTTTTTGTTCTTGAGCTATGTAAAATGGATGATCCTCCAAGGCAATGAAACTTCCAACAAAAAAGTCTCCTTCCAATTGCACCCAAGAACTAACACCCAAAAGATCGAATATATATTAACTAGATATATATTAGATCTCCCTTGAATGTATATAAATTATATTAATAACTCTTAGTAATAATATGGAATATTAGATTTTATATTACTAACTATTAGTAATCTTCTAATATTTTTGGGGATTTTAGAGAGATAAAAATATTCACATGCAAAAGTGAGTGAATGAGAAAAATGAGTAACAACTCCTCAGGGGGGGGGGGGGTCGGCCTCTTTAATGTGAGTGGATGAGTTGATGAATGTGTTTTTGCACGCAAGAATAATTACACACATAGATAAGAGGAAAAAGTAATTGGGAAGAACAAAAGTTTATGAGGCATGCACAATTATAATAAGTATGTCCAAGTGCCCATGTACCTCTCAATATACTCGGTTAAGGCACCCATAATGGGTCCATTTTGATTTTATAATTTGTTTCACAAATTAATGTAAATGTTCTATTTTTATCATCTTTTATGATAAAAACGCCCAATTATTTCCGTCTCATAACACTCATTATATGTACATGTACTATACACATACACATAATACGTACTAACACCAATCACATTAGATAATTAGTACAAATTTAGTAATTAACAATTAATTGCTAAAACCCGTCTCAATTAATTTATCATTCAATTATCGCATAATTAAATAATAAATTCTATCGGCCCGAGTTCAAAACTCGATCTCTCTAAATAACTCAATCCACAAACTTTTAGTCAGTTTATCAAGGGACTAATTTAACTGTATCTCATACAGACGATTAGTAAATATTTGGGGTTCGTTCCTATAGGTGTGACCGAAAGGGATCAGCTGAACACCGCCGTCACACGACAGTAACGTCAAACTCTAGTTAGCCAACCGTTGCCGATATACRTTGATCAGCTGACAAGTATTGTCAATGAATATCCTAATTATATTCCTTAAAATGAGATTTAATATGTACACACACTATTGTGGAGGACACTTACCCTAACAAAAAAGGTCGTGTTGAAGATAGTCATCATAGCGATGCAGATTCTGAGGTTGACCCTAAACATGATCGTCGGGGTAAGAGGAAAGTGTCTAGCTTGGATGCAGATGTCATCACACTAGACGCCCAGATTTTTGAGGGGTTGTCAAGTGCATCAAGAATGCCTTCGCAAACATTGGTTAACTTCTTTAATTTTTTGACTTCGTCCCCTCTCTCTCTCTCTCTCTCTCTCTCTCTCTATATATATATATATATATATATATATATATATATATATTTTCTCTTTCGTGATCATTTCATTTTATTTTTTTTTCTTTTAGGAAGGTGATTGTGCCTTGGAGATGGTTGTTCTTGCTCCGGAATAATGTCCTTCGCATCGTCCGTCGAAGATCATGCCTGACAAAGGGAAGGAACTCGTCATTCTTAACACATAAACACCCATAGAAGACTCTTCTAGTTCAGCATCTCAAGGGAGCCAGATCGGAATCTTGTTTGCCAATGGTAGTCAGACTGTTGTGGACAGTCCAACCTTAGTTCATGTGTCTCCCTGTTACGAGCCTGACGATCGAAGGAAGGCGTTTAAGCCTACAGCACCTCCTACGTGCTCTAGGGTCTTATTTCATCCGCCACCTGCATTTAAAGGGATTTTTTACAGAGCATTGGAGGCGATCCTCTCGCAGTTCTTAACAATTTTGAAAAATGCAAGTTTCTCTGATGTAGGGGAAGTGGCGATGAAGGCTAAAGACTGTTATGAGAGTATTCGAAAACTTAAAGGAGATTATTCTTCATTACAAGTGCAAGTGGATTCTTATGTGGGTTTTGTCCATCCTTAACTTGCACTCGAAAAGGAGGCAGCCAAGTGTCATCACCCTGTGTCGTTAGAGGACAAAAGGCTGGAGTTGCATCAAAAAATTGAGCATACCAAATAACTCCATGATAAGGCACAAGAAGAGCACAAAGAACAAGCCGTGTCGCTTTCTGCCATTCTGGAAGAAGTAAGCGTCCTTGAAGCTAAACTCAAGCAATCACGAGAGAAGGAAAAGATATTGCGAAGCAACTTAGCAACTGGGGACACATCTTTAATCTTTTTGCAAGATGATCTTCAAAAATCAGAGAGAGAATTAACCGAGCTTGTCAATGTTCCAATTTTGAACCCTGAAAAGGAAGCCCTACTTCAGGAGCGAAGGGTTCAACTGGAAGAGATGCGTGCTTCTCTTGATGTTGATCCATAGGCAATTAGATTGTTAGATAATCTATAGTTCATTCTTCATCATCATTTTTTTAGTGGACCAATTGCTTCTAAGATATTTGTATGCTTTAAACGTTTCTTCGCAGTAATATTCGTATGGCATATTGTATTTCCATCATATTTGATTTATGCAAGCAAATACTTATTATGCAATTTATTTAGCCGTTCATAGTTTAAACTCTTGCGGGCCAAGAGCTTTTTTTTTTGGTGTGGCTGCACTTGAACAAAGGGTTTGCTCAAACTGCCTACGTACTCACAAAGCTGACAATGGTGACAACTTGCAAGATCAAGCCAACGTAGTTAAAAAAAAGGATGATATTTGTTTGGAGGTGTAGCTGCTCTTGAGCTACATGTTCACCCAAGCTGCCTACGTACCTGTGAGGCACAAAATGTATCTCACAAGATCAAGCCGACGCAGTTCATAAAGGGAAGGATATATTTTTTTTTTCTTTTCTCTTTTTTTGTGAATTTTTTTTATGCAGTTTAACCTCTTGCTTAGGAGTTTTGGTGTGCAGTTTACGCTCTTGCTTAGAAGAATTCACTGTTGGGGTTTAAGAATAGTAACGTTTCAGAAACTTCTCATTGATTGGGCCTACACGAACGCCGTCTTCATCCACAATTTTGTAAGCACCATTTGTGTAAACCACTTGCACCACATAAGGACCATCCCATTTAGAGGTGAATTTACCAAGTGGTTTGTGAGAAGTGATGATTAGTCTTCGTACCGCCAATACCAGGTCCCCTACTTGGAAAGAACGAGGGCGCATCTTTTTATTGAATGCGCGTGACAACCTTGCTTGATAACATTGGAGATTTTGTTGGGCCTCTAATCCTTTTTCATCTAGGTCCTCTAACTCTGTTAATCGCAAATTGTCATTTTCATCTTCCGTGAGTCCCTCCTGAATAGCGATGCGTAAGAATGAAATTTGCAACTCCAGAGGCAACACGGCCTCAACTCCATACACCAACGCGTACGGGGTTGCTTGAGTAGGTGTTTTGTATGTGGTACGATATGCCTACAATGTCTCACCAATCCTTTCATGCCAATCTCGCTTTGATTTTGCTACTGCTTTCTTCAACAGGTTACAAAGCATCTTATTGAAGGCTTCAGCCAAACCATTTGCAGAAGCGTAATATATTGATGACTTTTATTGTTTGAACTTAAATTTTTCACCCATATTTGTCATCAGATGATTGAAGAATTGCTTTTCGTTGTCAGTAGTTATACGTTGAGGTACACCATATCTGTAGATGATCTGGGTTCGAATGAATTACACAACATTAACTTTCTTGACTTCCCGTAGAGTGATGGCTTCTGCCCATTTCGAGAAGTAGTCAGTGCCAGCGACAATATACTCGTGTCCATTTGAAGCCTTTGGAACAATAGGTCCCACAACATTAAGTCCCCAAGCTTCAAAGGGCCATGAAGAAACAGTAGGGTGTAACGGTGCTGGCGGTTGGTGTATGAAGTTTGCGTAGAATTGACAAGGTTCACACTTTTTCCCGAAGTCCATGCAGTCTTGCACCATGGTTTGCTAGTAATACCCTATTCGCTTTACACGGTCATGAAGTTTAGGCCCAGATTGATGAGCGCCACAAATACCAGAGTGAGCTTCATACATTGCTTCAGCAGCTTCGTACTTGCTTAGACATCTCAACCATTGTCCTGAGAAAGAACGTCTGTAGAGCGTCCCTTTATAGTGAATAAACATTGGAGCACGCCGACGTGTCTCAACCTTGTGCCTAGGATCATCAGGTAGTTTTCGGTGATCCAAGAAATCAATGATAGGTTGATGCCAATCGTCTTCATCCGCTATGTAGACGCATATCATGTTAGTGGTGTCTACATTTTCTTATCCTTCAAGCAATGATAATGCCCAACGATTGCAGACTGGGACTTGCATAGATTCTTCTGCCCCGGTGCCAAAGTGGCTGCAAGGTTAGCAAGCGCGTCAGCCAAATTATTGGCATTCCTCGGTACATGACCAATTTTGATGGAGTCAAGTTTATTTAGCAACTGCAATGCTTGTTGATGATAGGGAATCAAGTCTTCCTTTTTCACTTTGTAGTCATCAAGGACTTGGTTGATCACCAGCTTTGAGTCACTATAGATGTATATATCCCTGACGCCTATTTCGATCGCCATTTGGAGACCAAGTATGAGAGCTTGGTATTCTGGCATATTATTTTTGCACAACTGAGTGAGCGTGAAGGCATATGGAATGAGATGATTTTGTGGAGTTACGAATAAAACTCCGGCTCCAGCTCTGTCTTGTCTTGCAGCACCGTCAAAGTACATATGCCATGGAGGTAGAACGTCCACGTAGAAAATTTCTTCTCCTGGAAGGTCATATGAAATTTTACACTCTGCTGGTACTGGATGATCAGCAAAGAAATCGGCGATAGCTTGACCTTTCACAGCCTTTTGAGGCACGAACACCAAGTCATACTGCTTAAGAAACACTACCCATTTTGCAAGTCTTCCAGATAAGACTGGTCTTGAGAGTATATACTTGATTGGGTCAGCTTTTGAGACCATGTGTATAGTATGTGTCTGCATGTGGTGCCGTAACTTATGGATGGCGAAAACTAATGCAAGACATATCTTCTCAATTGGAGAGTAATTCAACTCAGTTCCAACCAAGGTACGACTCAAGTAGTAGAGTGCCCTCTCCTTGCGATCTTCAATCTCTTGAGCACACATTGCCCCCACCGAGCGTTCTTGTGATGCAATGTAGAGGACCGGTGGCTTTCCTGGAATTGGTGCCCCCAGCACTGGCGCACTGGCCAAGTACTTCTTAATGCTATCAAAAGCATTTTTACATTTTTCATCCTAATGAAATGGAGCATCGTTTTTCATAAGATGGCTAAATGGCTGACAACGTCCTGCAATATTAGAGATAAACCTTCGAATATATTCCAAACGTCCTTGCAATCCGCGTAGCTCCTTCAGTATCTTTGGTTCCGGCATTTCGTTGATGGCCTTGATTTTTGTTTGGTCAATTTCGATGCCCCTATGCCTGACTACGAACCCCAAAAACTTCCCATATGTGACACCGAATGAACACTTGAGTGGATTCATCTTGAGTTGACATTTTCTAAGTCTTTCAAAGACAGTTTGAAGGTCTTTGATATGGTCTTTTCTTTTCTTCGATTTGACAACACGTCATCAACATAACACTCTATTGTTTAATGCATCATGTCATCAAAAATATTTTGCATTGCGCGTTGGTATGTAGCGCCAACATTCTTCAACCCAAATAGCATAACCGTGTAGCATAAGATCCCTTTTGGGGTTCGAAAACCTGTTGCTTCTTGGTCTTCTGGTACCATATGTTTTTTATTGTAACCATCAGTATAATCCATGAATGAGAGTGCTTCGTGACCAGTGGTTGCGTCAATCATCAACTCTGTGGCTGGCAAAGGGAAGTCATCCTTTGGGCATGCATCATTAAGATCTCTAAAGTCGACGCATATACGCAATTGCCCATTCTTCTTTCTGACTGGGACAATGTTATCTATCCAGGTAGAATATTTGACTTTGCGAATGAAACCTGCCTCTATGAGTTTGTTGACTTCCTTTTTAATTTCAGGTACAAGCTCCGGCCTAAACCGACGTTGAGACTGCCTTTTGGGATTGATGCTTTTCTTGATTGCTAAACGATGGACTGCAACTTTTGGGATGAGTCCAGGCATTTCTTTATAGCTCCAAGCAAAGACGTCCTTGTACTCGACCAACAAHTTGTARTACTCCTCTTCTTCTTCCTTTGTGAGCAGAGCACTAACATATATAGGGCGAGGATCTTCAGCAGTTCCCAAGTTGAGTTCCTTGAGTTCATTCACAGTGGATTTCCCCCCGTCTTCAAGTGTTTCAGGAGCCTCGTCAGCCTCAACTTCTTCATTTTCATCAGGTATCTCTTCTACAGTGATGTGATATGACGACGTTGCAACTTCTGAGTCTTTTGACTTCTTTGCACCAGAGGGACGTGAAGATGAAGGAATAGGCTCTTCAACACTTTTTTACTGGCCCGTGAGAACTAGTACACGCCTCCTTGCTTTGAGCGGCTCGTGTTGGATGATATCCACTACTTGCATACATTTCATGCGAGAGGGTATTGCGCTTCTCAAGTCATCACTTGCTCTTACTTCTTCTTCACTTTGTTTTGCAGAAGTTGAGAGAGTATGACCCTCACCATTATCCTTCTTGGGAGCCCCTAGCCGACTGAAGACTATTTTTGATGGACCGCTCAAGCGATCATGTATTGTACCCTTCTTTTTTTTTTTGTGCAACGAAGTCGTTGATGTTTTGACTTTACTGTCACCTTGATCGCCAAGTCTAGCAAAGACAGAAGTGTGTTTTCTTGAATCACTTGGCCTTCTTAGCCTTGTAAATACAGAAGGACGAGACATTCTGCAGGTGGACTTATTCGATCGAAGACTGAAGATAAATGCATATTTTCTTCTTCTTCTTCATTTTCTTCAACCTCTTCCACTGTGATGTATTGAAAAGATGTAGTAGCTCCTTTTCTACGAGCACCAATCTTCACAGGTGCAGGAGACTCGTATCCAAGCCCAGGTTTAGCCATTATAAAGCTTCCTTCTTACTTGAACAACTCTTGCTGCGCCTTATTAAGACCGTATGGCTCAACTTCTATAATCATACCAAGTGGAGTAGGATTTTTAAAGTCATAACCAGCCTTTGCGAGTAGCTTGTAAGCATTAAAGTCAAATATCCCCTTGTTTTCCTCATTTTATGATTGACTGGATGAACACACAAAACTAGTTAGAGGAGGTCTCACAATCTTTGTTTGAGATGAACTTGGCAGAGGTGCGATGATTTTGGCCACCCATATTTCTTAATCACCTGACTCGACTTATTTTTGTCCTTAGGCTCTGTCTTTAATATTGGACACTCTGCAAAAGGACTCTCCCCATCTTTGCGACGATATTTCGGGATGTAGCGCAATACTGGTGGTGTAGTCTTCTGCGTTATTGCCTCCTTCTTTGGTGATGCAAGAGGAGTAGATTTTTTGCTTACATTACTTGCATCCATATTGACATCATATTATTTAGCAAGACTTGCAGCTGAATTATCTTCCTTGATGATTTTATTTTCAGACTTACCTCTCTTTCCAGTTGAAGAGATGGTGGTTGGCATGAATTCACTGGAAGTACCATTCTCTTCAAAGAATTTTGCATCGGCAAAGAAAGAATTGACCTTAGAGAAAGGTTTGGTATCTCCGTCTATTTTTATTTCGCCACCAAGATAATACTTCAAGCATTGATGGAGGGTTAAGGCGATGACTCCATTCTCGTGCTTCCAAGGTCGTCCCAATAACAACTTCAATGATGTCTTGCCTTCAATGACATGGAACAATGTGTAAGAATAAATATCACTCATTCTAAGGTTTACGCGGATCATGCCCACTGCACGCTCCCCATTCAAGTTGAAACCATGAATCACTGTTCGACTACTGGAGAGTTCATCCATCTTGATCCCTAATTAATCATGGTAGCTTTTGGCATGAGATTGACTCCCGAGCCTCCATCTAACAAGATGCGTTTGAATTTTTGCCCCTGGATGTACCCAGACACATAAAGTGGCTTGTTATGAGGCTTGGATCTAAGAAGCAAATCCTCATCTGAGAAACTCAAGGTTGCGTTGCATGAAACACATCCAGTTGATTGCTCAGTAAGCTCAATTATGTCTTTCATCTTGCCTGCATACAACTCCGGTTTCTCAAGTCCTTGAAGTATCAGTTGACGCCTCTCTTTAGGTAGGTGAAAGATTTGTTTCCACCCCATGTTTGCTGGAAGGGCGTCAAGAGCAGCCGCTATTTCACTCTCTTTTTCAGAATGAAACTGTTGTGACAAAGCTGCGTCATTTAGGTCTCCTTCCTTTATTTTATCCTTATCATCACCACCTTCACTAGATGAGGTGGTGCACACGGTAACCTTGTTCAAGAAATCTTGGGGGAAGAATTCTTGTAAGGTGACGGGACTTAGTGGTTCTTTCTCCAACAAGTCTATAGGCAAGACATGTGGTTTGACCAATTTTTTAGACTTTTTCTTCCCCTTCAACTTGTGGGGATTTGTCTTCTTTGACTTACTTTGTTGACGGTGAACAGTGACCGCCTGCTTCACTTGTTTTCTTGGCTTCCTGCGTGTCACCAAGGTCCAACCTTCATCATCATCTCCATCTTTATTTTCCTCATTCTTATCCTGAGGAGCTTGCTTTTCTTCTAATGACATTGGAGGTAGGGATGACAGTGATCCTTGGATCAATAACGCCATAGGCTCCAAACTTCCGAACTTCATCATATGCACAAACCCTCCTTGATGCATAGTTGGCTCCTCAGGCTCCTCCAAGAATACAGTAGTTTGATTTGTGGTTACTGTGTCATCCAAGTCAAGAATGATCTTCCCTTCCTTAGAGAGCTGCATGATCTTCTCCTTAAGTGTTATACACTTTTCGATGGGATGACTCACCAGCCTGTGATAGCGATAATAGTTGGGATCACTTGTCCTGTTTTCTTGCTTAGAGCGCTTGGACTCTGGCAATTGTATAACCTTTTTCTCCAAAAGGTCATCTAACATTACTGACAAGTCAGAATCTGGGAATGGTACTTCTTTGCTTGCAACTCCTTCAAAGTAGGCTTTTCTTGTTGGTAGTTGTTGGAAAACATCTCCTTCTTTTCGTACTTAGGCTTGGATGAGATCTTCACAGGCGCGCTGCTGGTTTCAATGACCATTGTCTTCTTTGTTGATGACTTGGATCCCTTAACGGTTTTCTTGAACTCCTTTTTTTCACTTGGCGCCTTAGAAGAAGTTGCTCGAGCCTTGCCATGTTCTTTGATCGTGAACTCCATATCATGAGTGCGGGTTGCCAGTTCTTGAAAGCTTTTTGGCTTGATCCCTTTCAATATGTAGATAATGTCCCAGCTCATTCCGTTGATGGATATTTCAACTGCTGACGTTTTACTTAAGCGATCCTTGCATTCCAGGCTCAGCGCACGCCACCTGTTGATATAATCGACGACATGTTCATCTTCCCACTAAGTTGTATTTGTCAACTCGCTCATGCTAACGATGCGCCTTGTACTGTAGAATCTGTTAAGGAATTCATCTTCCAGGCGACCCCAGCTGTCAATCGACTCAGGGTCCAGATCCCTGTACCATTCGAATGTGATCCCCTTGAGCGAACGCACCAACTACTTCACCAAACGATCGCTATCAGTCCCATCATTATTATAGGTCTCGACGAAGTGCGCGATGTGTTGCTTCGTATTTCCCTTCCCATCACACTGTTGAAACTTCGGAGGCTGATAACCAAAAGGCATGCTCAAACTATCGATACTCTTGGTATAAGGCTTGATGTAGCTCCCACTACTTGTTGAGCTATCGTGTATTTGACTCTTGATTGTCCTGGCTATCAATTCCTGAAGCTTTTCTTCAGTAAAAGCACTTATTTCATTTCTTGGATTTCCACTGTTAATAATTTAATCAGTTAATAATTTGGGTCCATCCTATTGGTGTGACCTCGAGGGATCAACTGATCACCACCGTCAAACGACAGTAACGTCAAACTCTAGTCCGCCAATCGTTACCAATAAATGTTGATCAGTTGACTATATAATGTATCATCCCTTATGTATTCTTATTATGAGATTTAAATATGTGATCGCACTACTGTTGAGGACACATACTCCAACAATCTCCCACTTGTCCGAGACAAGTGTGYGTCRCCAATTCTCTTGTCCTATTACATCTCCCACTCAATGCAAGGTGTCTTGCAGGTCGTACTTGYATGTGATCATATCTAGAGTGGTTTCCTCGATCTGGAGAGTAATTGTTTGACCGAAATTATCTACCATAGATACCTTCCGAGCGTGGCCACRCATTTCCAGTTCACTACTCCTCGAGTGGCCCTGAGATTTAGATAACTCTGACAAGAGGGTGGACAATTCCTATCTCACTGTTCCCTTTGTACAGCCACATTTCATGATGACCCAAAAGATGCCCATTTGCACTCCATATTCGGAAGTCGTAGAGCAAAAATCAGAGCCAATCAGAAATTGTGCCGACTTGGGCGAACAGTCTCTAGTCAAAGAATCGACTAAAAAAGAATATTATAGTAGCTCTCGCCACGACCAGGCTATATGAATTTCAATAACTCTATAAGCGGTCACTGCCTGACAGAGTGTCCCATACAGTCTGTCTATGTGATCGACTAGTCATCTCTCATGACCCTATGACACTTGAACTTGCCATCAACCGACTCACACTCTAGTCACTAGGAGACGTCACCTCATATAAGTGACTAGGGGCCAATACTATGTTAATCCAGTTCACTTTAATAGGTTTCAACATTGTCCTTACAACCTATTTGGATATAACAAAGCAATAAAAGAGTTTTAAAATAAAACTCAAACGATAAATGCGATTATCATATATGAATAATCAATATAATATTATTACTTCATATCGCATAATCCAAGGTGAATAAAATCCATGAAACTACATGGTGGATTCATCAAACCTGCAACAAAAACTTGGTTGGAGAGTATACAATATAACYATCATCCCAACTTCATAAATTGCAATTTCCTTCTTTCGATGTATTCTCGAATGTCATGAAATTTCTAAGCRCTCATTTAGATTTGATGCTAGGCTTGAGCTCTTTAACTTGAAAGATGCTCCCACTGTTATCATATAACTTGTGATAAGATCCAYGGTGAAAGGATTTACTTWTAKTTCCTTTACAATCCATCTTATCCTTACCACAAAGTACTCAGACTCTATTTGTAGAATTCACAATGACTGACTTTTCAAGGTTGTTCTCGCCATTCGCACTTCTGACAATCGACAACAAGTTCAGCCTAAGAAACTCGAGCTTTTGTAACCCTTCACACAAAACTCCATATTTCTATCAATCATCAGTATGAATCCTTATTCCATCTCAAGAACTCAAGGATGTCTCCAGCGGCTATCCATTGACCATCACATGGATTGACTTGTCTTGCTTAACGCATACAATT
>VHZZ01000789.1:146287-164702 GCA_009801015.1 Silene noctiflora
TGAGCATCAACACAAACCAATCAGCGTATAGTACTGAGTAGGGAGAACCTACCTCTAGCAACCGCATCGACTCCACATGCAGCCTCACCGCACAATCCATCATCGATATCCTATGACACAACACGACATCTAACACTATTACTATGCGAGGCACTAAACAACCAGCGACAAAGATGACAACGACCATATGACTTACCTATGTTAGCAAACCGACGACAAGATCGCTCCCTGACTCCTGCTCCCGACTCCCAAGACGACGCATCTCCCCTTATTCTCGAAAGTGTGAGAACAAGGGAGAACTGGCGAGGCGACACTTCTAGGTTTAGGGAAAAGAAAAGAAATGAAAACTTATTCGACTTTCTGATTTCGCGATATATCTTTTATCGCTGCTCGCAACTTACTCGATCGAGTAACCTAGCTACTCGATCGAGTGCACCCTACTCAATCGAGTAACTACGTTACTCGATCGAGTGACCACAGCTAGATCGAGCTACTCAACCACCACACATCCACGAGAAACTAAACGAGACTCGGCAAGTACTAAGGGCAGTCAACGATGGTCAAAGGTCCTCAAAGGGCGGGTATTACACCGAGTCATTAAACTAATGTGGTTTATACTTCTAAGTCTTCATGTTGCCTCACGTCGTCCAGCTCCCAGCTTAGCCTACTGAAGTCTTGTCAATCAATCTGCTCCCCAAAATTGGTTTATCACAGGTGTTCACGAATACACGGTCAACCACGAGGTTGAGTAGGATATACTTAAACAACATAACAATATTAAATGCAGACAATATGATGAGACTATGCAACTGATGCACCTCCGCATCATGACACATCACAACCTTCAGTCCACCACGTGATCACAGACCGATTCACCCACCCCGCCATTCTCTAGGCCGAGGTACAACTCAACCGTCTTTGAGATCCAGGATCGTGCCTGAGGTCACCATGGTCAGGCCTGCAGACAAGCCATGGTCCTAATCATAATAATCATTTCCAATTCCAATTCAATTCCATTGTCTTTCCGAAAATCAATTCCGACATTCGACTCAATGTCAATGCATGTCATGCCAACCAATAATTAAACAATGCATCTAATCATGCCAATAATCCGTATCGATCATCATAAACAATCAACAACACAGTTGCTCATATCATGCCAACTCAAACAATGCAATCGTATGCATACAGACCATATACAATCATCAATCATTCAATGTTCATATAAATCAATCAACAATAATAATCATTCATAACAATACAGTTGAGTAGGTATATCCTACCTTGCAGCTAGCAATTTCCGTCAGCAAATCCAATCAACCACTTAGTAATATTCCACCACGAATTCGTCACCTATAAACAAGTATTTAATAAATAATTCATTATTCGATTATCGTATTATCTTACGAATTATGTTATTTTTTAATCATTAATTATTATATACGAATTATCGTTGCGTAACTAAAACGAATATCCATCAAACCAAACCCCTCTTAGCCCGCGACACATACGCGTCCCAAACCACGGTTTACTATGGCCTTCGACCACCTAACCCACCACAGCCAGCCACTTTGCACCATGGTGGTCATCACCAGTCACATGGGTCCCCACCGAACCCAAACCACCAAGTCAAACCACCAGCCAAACTCCCTCTTGCTCACGCTCACTCGCGCATACACACAACCAGCAACCCGAATTCAAAACTCTCTCGCAAACCACCACAGCAGCCACCACCGGCCATCACCCACATCGCCTCTGATGTATGGCGACTACAGTGGTGGGGTCCAACTACCCTCGACACAACTACAACCACCATACAACTACAACCACCATACAACTCGTCTTAAGACGAGTTTACCAAAAGAACGCGCCTTCCCCTGTTTTGCAAAATTCCAGCCGCCGCACGCACCAACGGCCACCGCCGGCCACCACAACCATCTCCTCTTGGTCGACTCCTTCCCCTGAAACCAACCGTACCATCCCCAAGTCAAACCACCAAGGATTCGGGTCTCAATTACGTGTCTAAAGCCGCGCACCACAACCCCTGTGTTCCCGTCTGTTCGTGCTTCTCCGGCCACCACCGCCGCCCTCGACGGTCAACCCTAGGTCAGAATATGGTCACGGTTGTCTAGGCTGCAACTCATGGTCAAAACACGGGTCCTATATGGTTCGTATAGCAATTGCGTCGATCTCTAATACTATATGAACGATTAACGAATTAATTAGAAATTATAAAACGGTCTTACCTTCTTCTGATTATGCGATTGTCTTTCTTTCTAAATCTCCTCTCAATTGCCAAGCCAAGTCGAAACAAGCCCATTATAACCCGAATACTAATTACGATATTATTATTATTAATTATTGTCTTATTATTATTAATTATTATCTTATTATTATTATTATTATTATTATTATTTACTACCACATGCCAATCATTTATATCGACTTATAATTAATTATTACCAGCATTTACGTTTATTATTCGTATAAACTGTATTAAAATTTGGGGTATTACACATATTGATTGACATATTCTAAAATAAGAAAATTAACTTCGTTCTACCAAAAAAAACAATATATTAATCTTAATTAGGCATTACCAAAGACTTTAGCTAATTTTACTATTAAAATAGGTTGATCAAACACTTAAACTTTCTGAAAAAATTGACATTTACTTTTACAATTTGGTTATGTTAAAAGTAATTCCAATTACTAAATACAGCATTTCTCCCCTTGTTAAAAACAAAAATAACAATGGTGGTAAAAGTGTGGAGTGCAAATTGTGTAAGCAATATAATGAATGAAAATTCAACACCCACACATCCCACCACCGTCAATTTAACCACACACAACATGAGTGGACACACACAATCATACATGGGAGTATATCCTACATAAAATAATAAAAATAATTGAAAAATAAATTAAAAATTATTCACCAAGCACCACACAAACCTTCACTTGTAGTCATGTGGGTCATGTCCAAGAATTTTGTGTAATAATGCCACCTGTCCAACTCTTCAATCTCCCACACATTATTTTGATCATGGCAGCCAATGAAATCCCAACACCTGGAGTATTACACTATCATTATTGCATAGAAAAAGCACAAATTCACTAAACACCGCTATCTATCTTAGACTTTAAACGGGTCAAATGTATAACAAATCATGTTGCAAATTCCCAAGAATATTTCGAAAGTTGTTTTTCTATATTACCATCATACAAGAGTATTTAATCCGTTTAAAGATCTAAGACGGATAATCCGTCTTAAATAAGACCTAATTAGAAAAATATCCTAAATTTAGATAGTGAGTGATTCATGGAGTACATCATTTTCTTCATCAAGTGTCTAACTCCCCACATTTCCTTAAACATATGGTTTACTTCCTCCCTTGTTTGTTCATCTTACACAAAACCCATTTACTCTCTTTGATTGGTTTGTAACATTCTCTTCAAAATTTGCCACAAATTATTTTGCAAAATTCAAACTTTCATTTGATTTCAATTCTAGAATTCTACTAACAAAAATGGGTTCAACTCTAATTTACACTTCACTAAGTACATGTACATCAACAAGGGTGTTCTCAAAAACCCATTTACCAACAACATTATTATTTCCAAATGATGAAATACAATCTATAGTAAACTCTACCAACTTGTACTCAAAGCAAATTGTAAAGAATAGTAAGAAGGCAAAGCCAATAAAGGCAACAATATCAACAGTAGAAACAACAGTGGAGGTGTCAAAGACGGCGGCGACGGTGGAGAAGAGGCTTAAGGTGCTGGTGGCAGGTGGAGGAATAGGAGGGCTGGTATTTGCGCTAGCGGCGAAAAAGAAGGGATTTGAAGTAATGGTGTTTGAGAAAGATTTGAGTGCAATAAGAGGAGAAGGACAATATAGAGGACCAATACAAATACAGAGTAATGCTTTAGCTGCTTTGGAAGCCATTGATATGGATGTTGCTGAACAAGTTATGGCTGCTGGTTGTGTTACTGGTGATCGTATTAATGGTCTTGTTGATGGTGTTTCTGGTAATTGGTGAGTTTTATTTACAATCAATCGTAACCTTTCTTCCTTGTTAATTTAATGCAATTATCATCTTCTTGGGTCATTTAGTTTTTTTTTTAGAAGATGTCTCACGTACGGGTTTTCCACATTGAAAGAAAGAGAAGAGAATGAGCTACTCAATTGGTTTATATACAACCTTTTGGACTTGTTGAATTTATGAAGTTGACACTCTTTTTTCCCCCAATGAGCGCGACCCAGGCCGACCAGCAAATCTAATAGTTTCGTGTCTAAACGATAAGATCCCGCATATGACTAAATGAGACTCAACATCCGTCGGGTATAATTGTTGATATAGTTGTTCATTACTTTAAAAGATTTGGTTTCGGACCACATATAGTATGTTTTATGGTATAGAGAGCACATGTATTTCTCGTGCTATACTAAACACAAATCAATTTGCAACACTTCGTTAGGTGTAACTATTTTCCATAACAATGACTATTATCCTCTGTATTCTGTATACTTACTTTTGGGGATAAATAAAAACTTGAAAGACATGGAATACAAACTTTATCCAAATAACGAGTCTTTTCCACCTAAAATTTATCGAAATTATGTCACACGGTATCAGAGTCAATAAGACCAAGAGGTCACGACTTTAAATCTCAACACCCTCCATTCTAAAGTGGAATATTAGCATATGGGGAGGCCTACCGTGCATCTATACTTGAAGCCCAAAGAGTATTCGTGTGAGGGGAGGCCTAGCGCGCCTTAACCATGTTAAGGTTTTGGTCGAGATGATCACAGTATCTTATACAGTAGTGAATTTTGTGATGCTTTTACTATGCCTTAGTGTAAAAGGTCCATTGAATCTCCTATTGCTATTACTATCGTTGAAAATCTTACTCCGTATATGTATCTAGTAGATGAATGGTTAGGGAGCCGACAATTATTTGTTCATATGAGATTTGAGTACATTCTCCATTCATTTCGTTGAGTTACATTCATTTGCAATGGGACTAATTGCTTCAAATGAAGGGAGGGAATGAATTATACTCCCTCCACCTAATAATTTGGTTGCCTTTTTTTTTCTTCTTTTTTGACTGATTTGATTTGCTTCTTATGAGAACTTTTCTTTACGTTAATAATGTTTTAATAATATGGTAAATCAGGTACGTCAAGTTTGATACATTCACCCCGGCAGTAGAACGGGGGCTTCCAGTGACTAGAGTTATTAGCCGTATGACATTGCAACAAATTCTGGCAAGGGCAGTTGGAGAAGAACTAATCATGAATGAAAGCAATGTTGTGGATTTTAAGGATGACGGAAACAAGGTAATAAATTAGATATACTCTTCCATTATTGAAATTAGTATCTTTAGAGTTTGAAATGTTGTCCTAATGATTGGTTGCTGTAGTTTGTTAAGTTCTCGTTTTCTGATGAAACAGGTTACTGTTACTCTTGAAAATGGCAAGACTTATGAAGGTGACCTTCTCGTTGGAGCTGATGGAATATGGTCCAAGGTATCTCAGCCTAAATTTTTGAGTTTTCTTTTTAGTTTTTGATGATGATTGAAGCACAGTCAATTTCACCGCATTTCTTCGATCAGTAGACAGTAACAAGATCAATTTAATCAGTGTCCATAAGACAAAGGGGAACTTGTCATCCTTACCTTGAGGTGCATACTAGGTAATTCGCTAAGCGGACAGTTAGCCACATTGGACCCAGTATGGCTCTGTCTAAGACTGTAGGAGCCATATGTCAGTCTACTTAAATTCGTCACTATTGTGTAATCAGTAGAGCCTTGACCCATTTGAGTGAGTGAACCTTTTAATTACATGGATCGAAGAAGTAAATGAAGTATAAAAACAGTATGTATATATGTATGTTGAGCATCTCATGGTTTGCCAATTGTCTTTTATGTCTCTGCCTAGGTAGATAATATTGCTGCATGTATCTTTCGTTGGTCGTCCTTTTCAACTACAATATCCTTCAAAGTATAGAAATTTCGCCAATTTATTTAGTTTTTGACAGAAATCTGGAATTGTATCTGACTTTTACAGGTAAGAAGAAACTTGTTTGGACTCACAGAACCAGTTTACTCGGGTTACACTTGTTACACAGGAATTGCAGATTTTATTCCTGCTGATATTGACTCTGTCGGGTATGCTTTATACTTCATTTTAGTCTCATTCTTGTGGCCTTTTTAGATGAGCATATCTGTTTTTGGAGGGTAAACAGCCAATGCAACTGCAATGTCTAACAGGTATAGAGTATTCTTGGGTCACAAACAATATTTTGTTTCATCCGATGTGGGAGGCGGCAAAATGCAGTGGTATGCATTTCACAATGAATCTCCTGGTGGTGTTGATCCCCCAAATGGTAAATGTTGCTCAGTATATTTTCCTTTTTAATAAGTACACATTTTCAGTGTAACCAATAGCCAATCTATGCTCATTCACTATTATCTGGCTATGAGGCATGATGAAATAAAGAAAGTGACTGACTCCTAAAAACTGTTTTTACTTAATTTTAAAAATTTAGACGTCGGTTGGCGCATTAGGAGTCAGTGAAGCACTTTGATAATGTTCTTGTTGTACAGAAGAATGTATTATGTATGTCTAGCATCTTCATTCTTCAATGACGATAGAAACATAGCATAGGTTCTGAGGTAGAATCACAGTCTAGAGGTGATTTGAGTATAACACAGCACTTAAATTTTGGGTGTATTATGGCAGGAAAAAAACAAAGGTTGCTTGAGATTTTTGGTGGGTGGTGTGACAATGTAATTGATTTACTTCTTGCAACTGATGAAGATGCCATTCTCCGACGTGATATTTATGATCGAACACCGTCCTTCGACTGGGGTAAGGGTCGGGTGACCCTGTTGGGAGACTCGATCCATGCTATGCAACCCAATATGGGCCAAGGAGGATGCATGGCCATTGAGGTATAGCTGAGATTTTGACTCATGGTTTGATGTTTATAATTTAAAGCAGCCTTATATATCTCCAGTAAAAAAAACTTACAGGATAGTTATCAGCTCGCTGTGGATCTTGAAAAGGCGTGTGACAAAAGCACCAAATCTGGAAGTTCTGTTGATGTTGTTGGATCATTGAGGAGGTAAGATTAATTTTAATCCTGACAATAATAGTTTTGTGTTAGAGAATATTTTTACTGCTTTTGCTGAAAAATGTTTCTTGGTGATTTTAATGAGACGAAGTTTATTTTGACAGCTATGAAAGTGCCAGAAAACTTCGAGTTGCTGTAATCCATGGAATGGCAAGAATGGCGGCGATTATGGCGTCGACATACAAGGCTTATCTAGGTGTAGGACTTGGTCCCTTATCGGTATGCAACTTTATTCCTTGGAGCATTACAAGAGGTTTTCTTACCTTCATAATTGATCGTATACTGACTTATTGCTATCACTTGCAGTTCTTAACGAAATTCAGGATACCGCATCCTGGAAGAGTTGGTGGTAGGTTTTTCATCAGCCAAGCCATGCCTCTAATGTTGAGTTGGGTTTTAGGTGGCAACAGGTTTGTCTTTTGTCTCATGAACCATCTACGACAAATAACTTTCTTTGTCGTCTTCTTCGTGCATTGTTGCATTTGTTTTCTCATTAAACCTCTGATTCCTATATAAGAAACGTAATTGATTCATATATTCTTGGAAGTCGATTAGGTTAGAAAGTAGGGTAAGAAAGGTTGATTGTAACACAAGATAAGACCATTTCAAACAAGAGACAAGACTTAATCGTGGTCGTTATGTAATTGCTTCAAACAATTAACTTAGTCATCTAAAAGACGTCTCATAGTTGTATACGTTGACACATGGTTACCAGATTCGCTTGGTACCCTACAAATCGCAAATCGTTAAAAGCGAATTCTAACAAGTTGCTTACTGAAAATACATATTACACACATTTTATAAGAGCGAAGCGCGAATCGGTAAGGGCGTATTCATAGCAAATCTGGTAACCGTGCTTTTTTAAGATAATCCAAGTTCAACTAAAATCTCCACTCATGTACCAACCATAGACCAAGGTAAAGGGGAGTAGCACATAATTTGCATGGATTAGTAATATCTGTGAAACATGAACATAATTGGAGATGTCGACTGTATTTATTGGCGAGTCAGGGCCTCGCTGAGAGTTTATAAACTGTCATGTGCAGTGAAAAACTGGAAGGAAGAGCACCACAATGTAGGCTGTCTGAGAGAGTAAGTTTAAGACCACTTATTTCTACCTCTCTTTGTATGTTCTTTTTTTATGTTGTTCAGTACATCTGAGGCTAAATAAGGGTGGATTTATTTTACTGTTAAAGGCAAACAGCCAGCTGCAAAGATGGTTTGAAGATGATGATGCCTTGGAGCGTGCTATCAGCGGCGAGTATGTAGCCTATATATCTTCATCTCTTGGAAGTTGGAATTTGGAAATGAGCTTCAAACGAGAAATGATATTGATTTTAAATGTTGTATTTGTAGATGGTTTCTTCTTCCTCTAGAAAAGAGTTATGAAGCTATTTCTCTGAGCCGAAATGGAGACAAGCAGTATATAATTGGGTATGCCGCAAGTTATATCCCTTATTGTGTTCAACTTCTTGTATTTGAGTTTGACAGTAGTATCTTCCTGCGGTTGCAATATGCACAAAACATTATCAAGTAAATAATTTGCCTGCGTTCAGACACCATTTTTCTTTGTTTCAATGTTGTTTATTTGTTACCATCTCCTCAATCCTCTTTTACGGCGGTCTGGTTTACAATTATGGTTTCGGAGTACTTCCGCAATATTATACTCCGTATGCCTTTTATTTGACAAATGTCCTGAACTCCTGATGCATAACCTTTTGATTATCAGGAGTGTAAATCATGAGGATTTTCCAGGGACATCTATTGTCTTGGATTCACCTGAGGTATTGTGCAAAAGTTCTATAATCTTGAATTCCTTAGTAAGTATGGCTCCCTCCCTGCTATGATTTTTCCATTTAACTTTTTCGTTCACTGTAAACCAGGTCTCAGAGAAACATGCTACTATAACTTGCAAGAAAGGAGTTTTTTACTTGACTGATTTGAGCAGTGAACACGGCACCTGGATCTCCGAGTAAGTTCAGTCAAAATAAAAACTGATTAGTGGGGGATTTAGCCTCTCCATTCATCTGTGATTGGATTTCTGATAGTTTTATGTTCATGTTTCCAGTAATGAAGGGAGGCGTTATCGACTACCTCCTAACTTCCCTTCTAGATTTCATCCCTCGGATATTATTGAATTCGGTCCTGATAGAAAGGTACGCCTAATACCTACTTAGTACATATTGCATAGTCTTCAAAATGAATAGCAGGTTTCGGGTAAGCGTGTCCTATGTCTATGGTACGAATGTACGATATGGTTAACTGTCAACATTTGGCAAACGGTTTTTAACTCTTAAGTCTCTTCACCATCTCGATATTGCTCAAAATATTGCCTTGAAAAGAACTGAACAACCAGCCATACGCTGGAAACACGTATCATTTAGATTGTGTTGATATATCTTCAGTTTCTACCTTGAACCAAACTCGGCAATCAGTCTCTAAAATAATTCGACAGGAAAAATGGTTGGAATTTTGAAGGAGTATAACGTTTTGGCTTGACTTGTGCGCCACAGGCAGCATTTAGAGTTAAAGTGTTGAACACCCAAGTGAACGTGACAGAAGAGATAAGTGCAGCACTACAGACAGCATGACAGTCTGCAGAGAAACCCTTTCAACAGGGATTAATTGGAGGTGGTGTACAGGATTTTATCTGGCATGGAATCACAGTGAAACTTTTCCCCGACACGGTAGGAAACACGAGCAGCTGTAGCCTGCATTCTTGGGTATAGTTGTAACTTATTTATACAATTATACGTCTGTTTTGAGATCAAAACTTGTTAATGAGAATTGTATATACAAAGGAGATTGTAAGAGTTCACTGATTTCCTGCTTGAAAGTCATTGATAATTAATCAAAGATTTAGCACAATGTGTCCATGACTGAACTCTACTTGCGACTTCAGCAGACTTTAGCACAATGTCTCCGTGACTGAATGCTACTTGTGACATGAGCTGACTTCGATTAGGGGGAATCGTGGGGGTTGGATAATGTTAATCAGGTACTTGGATAAAATTTTAAACCAATAGCAAGTGGCTATATGTCTTGAGAAATTCTAGCCTATGCAGCTATGCCACTACGACACGAGTTTCAACACTGTAATTCATTCCAACGTTCCAACGCCAGGCCAAAGCAAAGTTGGCAGTAGAGGTGCCAATTATTGACACGAACCGAAAACACGACACGAAGTTAGCGAGTTAGGGTCAAGACGTTGTGACCCATCTTAAGTAATTGAGTTGACACGAACACGACACGAAACTTTAATGGGTTGGGTTTGGGTTGGACTCTTTTGACACAAATCCGACACGAGCCCGACAGGAATAACCCATTTATTAAAGTGTCATAATACATTTGGGTTAAATCAGTAATCCAACCAAACAACTTACAAATAACCATTTTCATTCATCATTTTTGGGATAATAGGGCTATAAAGCTTAGCTTATTTTATTAGTTTATTGGGTTAAATAAGTTAATTGGGTTAAAAATGACCTCCTAAAAGATAAATTGGTTAAACAAATCGGATTGGGTTATAGAAAAATTAAATGGGTTGGGCTAGGGTTGAGACAAATGACCCGTTTATATAATTAGGTCGGGTTAGGGTTGGGTAGTGGTGACCCGTTTAACGTCGACACGGACACGAACACGACACGCCCTGGTCTGTTTGCCAGGTCTAGTTGGCAGCAAAGGAACAAAATTCGATACAAAACTGTCTCCTGGATTCAGCCAATACAACCATTACAAATCTTTTTTCTGCGGACTCAAAATCCAAAAGACTATAAATAAACCTTATGGCTACCATCGTAAGTTACTAGCACCAAGGCCAGACACACAGATACATATCTGATACATTTGATTGTAACTATCTCCGTCAGTGCCGAGAACGGCTTCTACGCCTGTCAAGACAAATTGCCCAAGTCAATTCATGAGGTCTGCTAAAACAAAAAAGGGTCAAGACAAAAAAAGGGACTATGTTGACCTTGGAGAGCGGGATCCAGACCGAGATCGAGTCCTCGACCTAGAGGGTGAACGTGAGCGAGACCGTGAATGTGAGCGAGAGTAGTATCTCCGAGAACTCCTTCCCCTGCTGGGACTTCTACTATACCTACGCCTTCTACATCAACCAGCAAAAATGCTTTGTTAGTACTTTGATATACAAATAAAATAATTTCGAATAAATTAATATCCATGTCTTATTGTATCTTACATTCTTCTTTCTTTATCGACATCAATTTAATCCTTTTTGAATTCAGAATTTTCATTATTTTCTCCCAAAAACCAAGATATTATCTTCAAATAAGTATTTTGTGGAATGAAGCTTCCAAGCATGGCATTTACATCCATTAAACATTGAACATGGAAGTTTCCTATTTTTCCTCTATCTACAACACACCTAATGCACTAAGTGGAAAATTGAACACGAATTCGAGCGACTCCACATGTGAATTCGGCTGAATCGACTCGTGAATCTGGGGTAAATCAACCGAACTGTAGACTAATCGCAATTTGATGCGCAAGAACCGATTCATAAATAACAGGCTAGTTGAGTGAATTCGACAACCTTGGGCCAGATAATGAATCCCAACGTCACCCCATGCTTTTGAATAAACGAACCAATGAGTGATATTTCAAATATATAACGCAATATAGCAAAATGCTGGAGTCCCAAAAGCTACAAGGGGTTCTAGCCCTTATGTTAAACCCAAATTATCATTTTAGTAAATCGGAATTTGCAGATGGGGAACTTATAATCTACAACGAAAAAATCATTTAACGATAGATCTGACCCGCCATAAGTGTTCATCATTTAATCACTAATTACCAATCTTCGGTAACTCCATCAAAGAAATATCCCTTCATTCCATTGGGTAGTTTACATTTGCTTTCGAACTGATGTTTAAGAGTAAAAATGGATTTAGATATCTTTTTTGTTTTTGTTTTGCAATTGACTGCTTTCACACCCTTGTGATTAGCATCAAGACCACTTGTCAGCATCGTCTTGGGCAGAACGGTCTATTAGGTAGCCAAAACTATCCAAAATTAGAAATGTAAAAAACCTATAGAAGTGGTCTAACAAAGAAAAAGTAAACATCCCTCATGAAATGAAGGAAGTGCTTAAGGAAGAATTATACCAGCCTGTCCAACAGAAAATCTTTACTATTTGGATGGGAGAAGTTTTTTCGGAGTAAGGAAACATGCACTTGGATTGATTTGGGCCAACTCTACCCCTTCCCTCAAACCACCTAGAACCACCACGAGCACATAAATTCACTCAAATACTTCTAGTCTTACATGTTTAGTGAAGAAACCCTATCAAACAATATACACGTACCTCCGTGGAGAACGACTATAGCTCCTACTACGGCTTCGACGTCTGTATCGACTCAGCCGACTAGTCTCAGCAAGCTTCTCCATTCTCTGTCGATCTTGCTCTCTTTTCTTGGCCATCTCAATGGCAGAATCTTTCTTGACTGAAGTCATAAACATGAAAAAATGAAACTTAGCGAGATATCTGCAGGGTCTAGTGGTCTACTTCACCTCATTTATCAATAACAAAAGATGGCATGTAGGCAATGGACAAAAAAAAACAGTTGTTTCCATCGTACTTTGCTTATTTAGTTGTTTGCTCATGATCCTTTTGAGCCTCTCTTGAGGCGTTTCTTTCTTTTCAGCCTGTGGTTGCTTTGATGGTACCCCTGTGAGTCCTTTAAATTTGGCTAAAGCAGATGTGCTACAATTAAGGGGAAAAAGAAAGCAATTAGGTAAGGAAAAAAAAATGCACAAGAGAAAAGAACATCAAATTTGCTAAAAACTGCCACTTGCCTAAAGCGGCTGAAGGAAGAAATTCAAAAACCTCAAACATGTAGCTGGAAACAGATATGCCTTCCACAACAGGCTGTATGATTAAAGACAAGGAAACAAAGCATACCTTGGGGAGGGCTTTATTACTTTAGCATTTTTTTCTTTATCAAGTGATACACCAGAAGCAGGGTCAACATGTAACGCCTCAAGAATGTTAACTGACAATGGCCTGCAAGAAAGCAGAAGAGTTTGAGGCATATATCACTGGGGATCCTGAAGCTTAAGAATTCCATTTCGGGTGAAATTTAGCTTTAAATGAAATGCTTCAATCTCAAATCCTCTTTCCCAATTACACAAGTAACCTATGCCTAAATTATAAACCAGCACAAGTTGTCCCATAGAACAAAATCGCAGACAAGCAGCATCACAGTAAAGACTCTCGAAACTATCTTGGCAAGAATTAAAGGTCGAGTGCTCCGACCGATTTGATACTTCAGATTGAGGAGAAGGTGGCGGAGAGAATCCTTCCAGCTTTGGTGCCCCTCTGTCAGGAGACCCTCCAAACTCAGTGATGTATTCTATTTTTGGTGCCTTTGACTTGTTCCTACGACCATCATCAGTATGGCTACGACCATGGCGCCTTGAATATGAAGGTGAGCGTGATCTTGATCTGCACAAGTACGAAAGCTTAACAAAAGAAATCTTAGCACTAGTTGAATATAGTGAGTCACTAAAAAGTCTCAAACATACCCTCTAGAATGAGGATAAGCATCATATGTAGGACTTCGCCTTGACTCCCTGTGAAGGTCAGTTGCAATCAAAAGCCCATAGTATAAGACAATTTTAATTAGCATCAACCAAGCATAAGAGCTTACCGATAAGGATCGTGATGAACAACACGGCTTCCTGTCCCACGTGCAACTTCCCTTTCTTTCTCCCTTTCTATCTGAGAAGCCTTCCTTCTCTCCTTGCGACTCAATTTTCTCTGAAACATACAAAATAATATTAATGTTATAAGCCAAACACAGTGCTATGCTAAGTGAACCCTGTACTTGATACACACTATATACATATACATCACTTACAATTGCCGGATCTCCCTTAATTACTTCTTTCTGCTTCTTTTCATCTTCCTTGGCCTTCTTATCCATATAGACAAGCCAACCATATCGTTTCACCCCAAATTCCTTAGCTATAACTTCCATACGCTCATCGCCACTATCATCACTATTAAAGTCCTCATCATCTTCATCTTCTTCATCTGACTCCTCATCATCTGAAGATTGAGCTTCCTCTTTCCCATTGCCATCCCCATCATATGAGAAACCCACTTGAGAATAAGAACCCTTGCTTGCAGTGGTTTGAGACTGTTGAGATCTGCAACATTATCCAGTAATGGCTCATAAACAACCCAGCAAGGAAAATATACAACGAGTATATAAGAAAACCTTGATATCCTAAGGCTTGACAAGCTATAAAGGTATCATGCTAATGCTCGAAACTAACTCAAAACCTACACTACTCAAATCACCATAACACCATTTCAAACTGCAAATTAGACAGTTTCAGACATGACAATATACTGATAGTATTCTTCATCCTTCTAGTCTCTTCTCCGTCCGCTAGTCATTACTCCCCCATTTGCTTGTACAAATTTACCTTTAATAAATGATCAACTATAGAATAATAATAATAAATTAAAAACCGAGGGAAATGTCAAATCTGTGTTACGCAAACACGGCAGTTTGGGGTCGTGTCGCGCGTGTGATACGACATGTGACACGGCTAGGGTCACACAACACTGACACAGCTTTAACACCATGAGTTCCATGACGGAGAAACAAGCAGGATATGACTTTGACAGTAGTAGAGGGGGCTAAAACACTAGAAAACTATTGATATATAATAGAGTATCAATTAGACATGTGGTTGTAATTATTGCCCTTTAAATTTTAATTCAATTGTACTACGCAAATAATTTGTGTATTACTTTCCTAAAGACAAAAATTTGGTCAAGACACTCCGTTGACTATGTCGTGTCATGTCCACTTTGCTGGTCAAGACACTATGTTGACTGTGTCCACCTATCTTCAAATTTCAGGAATTACGTGTCCGACACTCCGAAACGTATCCGAGTAACACAGATTCAAATCACATCGAAGGACAGAGCAAAAACAAAGCCAAAGCTGTCACATTACTATGTTGCATCTTCGATATCCATTACAAAATTAAAGATCCTACAGGATAGTGAGCATGTAACTAATGTCTCATCATGTAAAATCTAAAAAACTAGTACACTTGCTCTGCTCTTACAAAAAATAAGAAGAATAAGAAGAAGCCTGAATAATGGTCAACAAAAACAGAAATCAGTAAAAGAAACAACTAGATGCCAAGCATTCCAAGCATAATAGAGTTTCACATGAGCAAATTCACAGCCATCATTGCATTTACATGTTTATCATCCACTCCTACCTCAAAAATTAGGAGTCTTTAATTAACAAATACCTGGAAGCATATGATTACATGCAAGGGTGTAAAAGATAGACTGTCAAACCTGTCAAAAGCAAATGGCAAGGCAAATTTTGCTTCCATTACTTGATTAACATGATCCAATCCCTCTTCCTCAGTAACTGTTGATAAAGAAAACTCAAATTGTAACAGTCACCGGTAATGAATCACTCTTAGTGATTTAACACAAATAAAATATGCATTATACCATGCATAATAATACAACAGCATCAACAATGTTACCGCCAATGCCTCAAAGACTTCCCTAACGGCAGGATAACAGGAAGTCACACGGCTTAACCTTCATGTTGGAAATAAAAAGAGAGTGTTTCTAGACGACCCATGATGAAAATTGCACCAAGAATTGTATCGATCTACTTCTACTTCTACTTCTACTTCTACTTCTACTTCTACTTCTACTTCTACTTCTACTTCACTATATAAGAAGCACATAAAGAGGCACTTTGCAGTATTGCATCGTGTTTTAAAGCCAAAGAAAAGTGAGTTTTGACTCCATATACACAGTGAATTCACTATAATAATAAGTTAAATAATTTCGGAATTATGTCAAACAATTTCAGGGTAGAACACGTTAAAAATCCAAAAAGTACCGACATCCTCTACGTCGATGCTTAATTAAATCCCGGTAACGCTCAAAATTAACAAACTCTTCTAATTGTTCTTCCTCCTCAGTCTTTCCTTGATGCAATCGGCGGCTTCCTGGATCCCGAATAAAATCAAGAAGTGCCCGGCCGTCAAATCTAGATTTAGGGGAAAAGAAAGAAGAATAAAGAAGCAGAAGCAGAAGCAGAGGTGAGACTATCACTCATGTCGACAATGATTTAAGTTTCAGAAGAGAGAGACAAATGGTTAACGACTACAAAATTCAGACATACCTATCAATCAAAATGTCTTCTTTGCCATTCCAAGGTATTCTGTAAGGAAAGCAGTTCAGGAACTCAGTATAAGAGGATTAATTCAAGTATGACGCTGCTAATTTTGACAATTCTCGCTGTAGCGAGATAAATTGACAAAATTAAATACATTCGGTTCATTTCTGAGTAGTGAAGAATTATGAGACATGTACTTATAAAAAAAACTGCTCATGAGATAACATTTAAATAAGATAAGAATATCACGCAAGGGCCAGCCTTCAACTCCCTTCTTTAGTTAATCATCGATGCCCCATAAACAACTTAAGCAAGTGCAAAAGAAATTGAGCGCCACAACCTCCATTTCCTCACAAAGCTACAAAACTAAAAAGAGGTTAATTTTTTTTATTCCTACTCGACATGTATCAGCAGATCTAAAATGTTCTGCCACCCATCTCCCAAAAAACCAAAAACTGGCACTAACTATTTGAGAATTATGTGAACATTTCTGAACAGCTGTAGCTCCTGTCAAGGATATAGGAACCTCAACCCATACGAATACCAGAGTCACCCTACAATGGTTATTCATGGCTTTTTCAATTACTCGAGCACATTAACCAACCATCACTACAAATAGTTTGATCGGTCCCTTCCTCCCTCCCTCCCTCCCTCTAAGAATTTTGCTTCAAAAGTTGTGCCTTCATCTTAGAACTCCACCAAAAGCATTTATCTCCCTCAATTAACAAAGAGAACATACTAGAAAATGCTTCTACACACATCTTAACTAAAGAACAGTCTGTTCCAGAACCGCGTAATCCCAACCGTTTCAGAAAACTAATCGATTGCCAGTCTAAAAACGAACAGCCGTCATAATGTCTGAAAAACTTACTGATGCTGCTTATCCTAAATCAAATCCAACTTACCCACGTTAGAAACAGCCACACTAGAACTACAAGATAACTCGTCTAACAAACAGCTACAACACGACTATTTCGCATACATCCTCCTGTCAATGTATCACCTTATATCTCTCAAACATTCAACTCTCACAATAACCCTAATTACCAATCAAGCGACGCATTTCATAGCCATCTCATGCAATCAAAGCTAAATAAATTCCATGAAATCAAAGAATTGATGAAAACCATAAAAAAAAAAAGGGGAGGGGGAGGAGGAGTGAGACGTACAAGCCTTGTTGATCTTGAGTGGCTTGATAAAGACCATCATCGCGATAAGTACGAGAACGAGAAGCGAGAACTTGAATAGATTGATGAGGATCACCGCGACGTTTGGCTAAATAAACAGCGCGTCTCTGCGCTCTCTTTCGAGCTGCATCCATCATGTCATGCACCTTCTTCTCCGACCTTCGCGCCTCGTGCCACATCTTCAAATTGATTGGTGTGATTTTAATTCAGGTAATTGGGGAAGAACACCAAGCCCTAACCCTAACTAATTTAATTGTGTTTGTTTGATAAAGTATATCGCATGCCAAGCCCTAACCCTAACTAATTTAATTGTGTTTGTTTGATAAAGTATATCGCATGAGCCAGGAGGTCGATGCTGAATTGTGAAATGTCTCTCACCTTCCTCTGTCGGAAGTCAGAACTACTCCTTTACGATTTTTCTTCTCTTCTATTAGGTCTATCGGTTAATAAAGATAAAAAATAAAAAGTTCTCATTTTTATTCCTAAAACTATTTCTTTTTCTTAATCATACCCTTTTAAAAAACAGCAACTCTCTTATAAGACGGATCCAAAAGAAGAGATCAACCCAATTAAGAAAATTAGAATCAAAACAAAATGAAAAACTAACCAATCTTTTTTAAATACTCTAAAACAAAAGCTCCTCCTCTACAATCTGCACCATGATTCTCATCCATTACCTTCAATGTCTTAGTCCCCATCACCTCTGTAACCACAGAACCTGTTCGCCCAATCTACTGCCACCTGACCCTTCACCTTCAGGGACCGTTGACCTCGCCAAATCTTTAGTAGGAGTTGGAACGACAGTTAGATTGTAGGTGAGACTGAGAACTCGATCTAGTAAGGCCTACTCGGCCAAGTGTTATGGCACTCGACCGAGTTCAGCGTACTC
>VHZZ01000790.1:5357-25016 GCA_009801015.1 Silene noctiflora
GCTTCTGTATTTAAGCTCATTGCAGTCAGTCAATAAAATTAATCTTTCTCTTCTAAACAATTTCTACTTTATTCTTCTTTAAAATCTCCAACAAATATAAAAATTCAGCTTTGTGAAAAGTTGCCATGTGTAGGCTCGGCCTATGTGTTTTCTGTCCTTGTACAACTTGAATCCTTGAGTATAAAACATTGCAAGGAGATGCGTGAAATTATATCTTCTGAAGAGACGGAGGAGTCGGAAATTGGTGAAAAAATAATCAAATTTCCCCAGCTGAAGTATTTGGAGCTGGGTGACTTGACAAAACTTGAGAGTTTCTATGAGGGAGATTCCAAACTCGAGTTCCCGAAATTAGAAAAGTTGGAACTGTACAATCTCGAGTGCATGAATAGATTTGCCAAGTTAGAAAATTCCTCAGCCTTATTTCATCAAACGGTAAGCAGATTATATGGACTGAATACATATAATTATATAAGATGTTACACTAATCCTGCTTGGCTAATGAATCGTTTATTTGTAGATTGATTTTCCCTGCCTGGAAAAGCTACATGTAAGAAGTCTAAATGATGATGTTATGGGATTATGGGGGGACAGTCCTGCATTGAGTCTTGCATCAAATCCCGCACCGACATTAAGACGCCTGACATTGGGCAGAACAGCTGGGTTACGACACATCCCATCCGTAATCTTGGAGAATCTCTTGTCCCTCACTCTCTCTCATTTTATTTATGATGGTGTTCTTTTTGCATCATCACATTCAGGGGAAAAGGAAGGGTTTGTTTGACATATTCACAGCTGCCCAAGTTGGAGGAATTAAAAGTTGATAGTAGTCATTCGTTAAAAGAGTTGTTCGAAAAGGAAGGTGATTGCAATGTCTCCTTGAGATTGTTTTGCGAACAGGTGAAGACATTAGAGTTGAAATTCTTGCTGTCACTGAATCTCGTACCTCTACATCTCTTTAAGGGTCTTACTACCCTCACTTTGCATTCATTGAAGTGGGAGTATGTAATTTCAGCTGATGCACTTGGGAATTCACTAAAGCAGCTTCAATTTCTTTGGATTGATCATTGTGACAACTTGGAAGTGCTTGTGCTCAATGTTGGTTTACATATTGAGCTCCCTAGGCTCAAGCGATTGATTTTACGGAGTTTACGTTCTATTGTAAGCTTTTCATCTGTGCCGAAAAGGGAAGCCACCTTACTTCTTCCTTCACTTGAGTCACTTGAAATTACACGTTGTCGAAAAGTCGAGCACTTCTGGTCTGGCTCAATAGTTGCTCCCAACTTACAAGATGTGACCCTGGATGATTGCGTAAACCTGCAACAGTTTTTGATAGGAAATCCAGAGGATATAATCGAGTTGCCGTCATTGCAAAAGGTTTGCATTAAACAGTGCCTTAATATCAAGTCCATTTCATCCGGATTTCTAATAGCACCCAAATTAAGAGAGGTGGAGTTAGACAGTTGCGAAAGCATGCAGTGCTTTTTCCCAGAGAACCCAAATCACAATGGAGATCTACAATTACCGTCGTTGGAGATTGTGTCAATTGCCTTATGTTGTAACCTCCAATCATTCTCACTCACACGTCTACTGGCACCCAAATTAACTCACATACGATATGATGGAGACCGGTATTCAATGCTTCAAGTTGACGACTTGAACAAGTTCTTACAAAAAATCTATGCTGAATCAATGTTGGACGATGATGGTGAGTAGCTGAATCTCATATTTGATCACGGAAATTGAATTTTTTTCCATTTTTCTCTATTACAAGTGCTTATCTTTCAATTATTTTGTGCCTACAGCCGAGGAGGATGATGAGTTTTTCATCTTACGATTTGTTCAAAACTTCTGTTCTTTCGGAGATTAGCAAGTCTACGGCTGAGATTCCACACATTTCTTACTCGCTTTTGATGAGGTACCCATATACGTGTGGACATCTGAATTCAGGAATTTCAGGAGATGGACTCCAGGATTAGATGAAAGACAAAGCATGGAAAACCTGCACTTACAATGAATTCATGAATTAAAAGAGGCTACAAACAATAATAAGAGAGATTGGGAACCTTAAGAGTGAAGGTCCAACTACTTTCTGCTTTGTTTTCTTCAGTTGGTTCGATGCTTTGTGACCTCAAAAATCAACATATATTCTTAATCACGATTATTTTCATAAGAGTACAAACACTTTCGCTTCTACTTAAGTCACTGTTTTCGTTTTAATTGTGTGAATTATCAAGTACTTTACAAAGAAAACATATGAACTGTTCAATCTACTGTTCTATTAATTTGATTTTCAATTTACCAACTTTCAAAGAGGATACCCCTTCGTTTCTTGAGAACTTGATCCACAAATTCAACAATTTAACAAGCCTCTCTTAAGCCCATCAGTAACAAGGCCTTGTTGCTAATGGGTTTGGCCCAAAGTTGAACATCTTATCATATTAGGGTGAGTTACAAGTTACATCTTATGAGTTATAACGGTTGTGGGTCGGGTTGTTATAAGTAGTACTCCGTATCAAAGCAACTTTACGACCGTGTCGTGATCCTATGATCAGGAGTACCTAGGTCACCTACCTAGCGAGGGAGGATTTTCGGGCTTGGTTGCGATTAGCTGTCCTGTCCCGAACCCAGCCCCACCCGAATTGCAGGACCAGAGACGAATTGACCCGACTATATTCAACTCGACTGAATGTTTATTATCACACACTTCGTTATCTAAAAATAACTTGATAACAAACCATCCGAAAATTGACTCTAACCTCAAAATGACTTAAAGTGAACTGAATTCTTGCAAACGCAAACCCCGTATTGACCAACCCCAACTGTCCCAATTGACCCATTTACCAGATCTACGATTCTACCAGCAATTAAAACAGTCTCACCGAGTGATATGTGGTGAAGTGGAAACCTTAATTAATCATCATCATCATCCCGAATTTTTCAATCACCTGCAATCTCAGCCGAATTTTGATCCAGTAATCTCATTTTCAAACTCTTTTAAATTACGGAATTCACTTCCTTTTATTGATTTTTTTTTAGGTTTCTTTTAGAGCTGTTATTTATGTGATTTGATGTGTTTTTATTGATTGTGTATCTAAATGTTACAAGAATGTGATCAAATATTTGCCTTAATAATATGTCAGAATAAGGGGCTCAGAGGATTTGAACTTTGGACTGTGATAACCGTCTCAACCAAAAGTTTAAGCGAATGGTTGAGGCGTAATGCCCCAATCCGGAGTAGTAACATATTTATATTTATTACGAAGCTGTCATGAGTAAAACAATAATAGAATGTGGCAAGTAAATGATTTGGGTTAACTGTTTCCTGTTTGTTATTGACATTTTTATCCCATGATTTCGGTTCAGTGACTTCAATTTAGCCAATTTCTTGCTCTACTGGGACTAGGACTGCTTTAGTTGTCGTCTTTGTTTGTTGTCGGAATTATCTGTTGAATTGTTGTTGTTGATAGTTGTTTGATTAATGAGGTTGATGATGTTTTTTCATGGTGTTTCTGAAATTTATTGGAATCCGCATTGCATGTTTTGCTAACATTGTTTGATCGTCTGGATATTGTAAAGACATGGGATACCCACTATACATAAAATTATGTTTGTTTCGAAAAGTTTATTTTAGATGTATTTGTGTCAAATAACTTTCGATTGTATAATAATACATATGTGAAACCGCTTAACATGTAAATATGTGTACTTGTAGATGGTCAGACAGAGACGATGCTTAATCTGTTATCAGTGTTACAAAAGGGCATGTTTGTGCCCACATATACTGAGGTTGCTGCTACTCCTGTCAGCTGCTCTTGCAATTTTTTTTGAGGTTGTTTTTGCATTAAATTTCTGTTGGGTGTGTATGAAACAGTCATATAAGGTATCTTATGATGTTACAGTTTATGTGTTTCCGTATTAGTACCAGTTTATACTGCTACATATGATCTGCCATAGCATAAACAACTAAGGAGTATTTCCATTTTCGGTGTAAACTTAAAATTCGAATCAATAACTTATTGTAGAAACATTGTCTAATTTAACTTATTGATAGAGATCCAATTCTAACCGTTTATAATTAAGTGAAGGACTATTCAGTATGAGGAACTTTGGAAACTAATTGCATTTGTTTACAGTACCTTTGTGACAGTAAGTAAATACAATGTGGTTTTCTTTTAAATCAACGGTGATGCTTATTTACTTGATGATTTGTGAGATACTTAGCATCTGTTTCACTTTCAATGTCTCTTTTAGTTTGTTGATTTGTCAGTTTTCTTAGGATAATATACTTGAAGAAAAGTGGTAACAGTGTGGAATGCGGAGTTATTTTGAAAGTGCTAAAGCCGATTAAGGCGTTAGTCATCAACGCTGTCAAGACAGTAATAGGATACCTTAAAAAAACATAAGCAACCAGAAGTTGGTAGAAAGCAAGCTCTAGTATGTTTTAATCCTATGTTGTTGAGTGTTGTTCTGAGTGCTTCACTAAGCAAGTTGCTTCACTTGGTAATTGAATATTACAATCTAATCTACAAGTTTGACTGCAAACAGCAGTGTGAACGATTATCTAGAAATTGGCCGTTGCGAAATTATTAATATAAGTAAAGACTGCAATTTGAGCAATTAAATAACATTTCTAGCTCATTTTTATAATTAAAAGGGAGTACTATGATTCCTTAATAAACTGCTAAATCTGACCATTGTCTAGCTCATTTTTATAATTAAAAAGGCGCTATTATTCAGTGGAAAGAACACCTGGGAAACCAACTGAACTTGTTTACTCTATTCTGTAAGTAAATAACATGTCTTTTGCTTTTAATTAGTGTTCTTATTTGTTTGATGATTTGTGAGTTACTTAGCATCTGTTTTGCTTTCAGTATCTCTGTTTTATTTGTTTATATGTTGGTTTTGCTTAGGAGGATATACTTGAAGAAAGTCGGTCATGGCGGGGGAATGCGGAGTTATTTTAAAAGTGGTGGAGCCGGTCAAGTCCTTTGTGTTCGGCGCTGTCAGCGAGTATGTGGGTTACATTGGAAGCTGCGAGGACAATCTTTGTGCACTTCGGAAAAGTCTTAGTGAGGTGTGTGATCAGAAGGATGACATCAACAAGAAGGTGAAGGAGGGGAATGATAGGCAAGAAGAGATTACTAGGGAAGCTGCGAGTTGGCTAAAAAACGTGCGGTTATTGACTGAGGATGAAGAGTTGAAAAGTCTTATGTACAAGGATATTGAGACAGCGAAATTTGTGGTGAAATTGATGGGGAAAAAGGTTTTGAAATGGCGTATAAGTGAGGAAAGTGAGATGCAGGAATTGGTGGTCAAAGTGATGAAGAAGCTGAAGGAAGAGATGGAGGATTTTAAGGAGGAGGAAATGAGAAAATTGAGGGAAGTGGACTATAAGCAGGTGGCCGAAGTAGTGGTAGAAGTGATGAAGGATACTATTGACGAGTTTAAGAAGCTAATGAAAGAGGACAAGAAGTTGGCGGTGGTCGCCACAAGAATGTTAAAGGATAGTGACTTAGATAAGCTTACAAAAGACGATCAGGAGATGGAGGAGATTGTTAGAGAAGTTGGGAATACAAGTGATGAGGAATTCTTTCAGAATCACAAGGATGAAGAATCCGATGCTCTGCTAGTTAAGATACCTGTTGAGAGATTGGGTAAGAATCGAGTAAAAGAAGCTGCTAAGAAATTGTTTACACCTCTAGCCACTCTGGTTACACCTCTTGGGAAATTGATGGATGATGCTAACTTCAAGAAGGTGGTGCCTGAGGCTGAGGGTGTCAAGTTAGGGTTGGAAGTCATTGATGGACTTTTGACCAGGGGTAGCGGGCTGAAGCAACTGGATGACAACACCAAACAGAATCGTGGTTGTTGTTGTTCTTCAATCACACTCTGTGATAACATTCATGGCCGTTATCTAATTAGCAAGGCTGCTGAATTTATGAACAAATATATACAAGATGAATGTATTAGTAAATATCCAAGAGATCAAGTTACTTTGCGTATAAGAACAGTAGATTTGAAGCCCATTCCAACACAATTCCTTAAGGGTTTGGATTCCAGGACTCAACTGCTTTACCAAATTTTGGAGAAGCTGGTTGATGATCGAGTTGATTCTGTTGGCGTGTTCGGCATGGGCGGGACAGGTATTTCTTGCAATTTTTTTATGTTGTACTTCTTTTCCTTTTGTTTTCCGTACTTTATTCGTAAAAATTAGCATATATTACTTCCGTTTTAGTTGATTACTTACATTTTTGTTCGTTTATAAGTCTTCATCATATCAATTTATCAAAATGCCCTTATCATTTTGGTAACTTACACTTGTTACGAGGAATCTGTCGTAAACCATATCTTCGCATCATAGAGTGTACTCCGTACTAATATAGTAGCTTAACTCGATTCCAAAAAGTAAATATAAATATGTAAATGGAACAAAGTGATTATCTTAGGGAATAAAGCGCCGTATGAAATGTGTTCTGATATAGTTATGAAATTTTGATATGATTAGGTATCATAGTTTAGGTGGTTTTAATTCTCTTAAAGACAGATTAGCAAATCTACTTTGAGGAGATTTTTGATATGATTGAAATTGTAAGGCAAAACCAGGAATAGAAACTTAGAAAGTAGTGGAGTCAGAGTTTTCTTGAAATCCATTTGTAATGACATGGATTTGGTGATGCCATTTTTTTTTTTTTTTTTTTTTTTTTTTGCGTTTTTATCATTTATAAAAAAAAAGTATCTATTATTTATATGATAATGATTGAGAATTTTGCTACCGGCACGCTGTGATGAAATATTTGTAAGCCTGTCACAAAAGAAAAAAAAAAGAATATAAAGGTCTTGAATTAGAGTGGAAATGTGAATATGGTGTTCTAAACAAGAATGTAGTACGATACATTGGTATTTTAAATAAGATTGATTGGCTGATTGCACATTGCAGTGAAGTTACTTATTTTCATTTGATTAACATTCCGAATATTATAAACAGGCAAAACTACATTGGCAAAAGAAGTCATCGAGAGAGTTAAAGATGCATTTGGCATAAAAGTGATGGTGGAAGTTTCGGATGCCCCAGACTTTGTGCGCATTCAAGCTGCCATTGCTGAATCAATTGATCTGCCCTTGCATGATGTCGGCAATGTTGCTCAAAGGGCTATTAGACTATATAACAGACTAATCTCGGAAAAGGAGAAGAAAATACTCATTATCTTGGACAATGTTTGGAAAAAGTTGAATCTTGATGAAATCGGGATTCCAGATACCTGTAAGCTTTTGTTAACAACTAGAGATAGAGAGGTTTGCAGAGTCATGGATGTACGAGATGTTAACATACTCGAGGTGGATGTGATGAATACAAATGAAGCTAGAGAGCTATTCAAGAGTCAGGCTGGAAAACAAGCTGATGTTGGAGAATATAAAAACTTGGTTGAGAGATTGTTGAGAAAGTGTGGAGGCTTACCTCTTGCTATTGTAGCAACAGCAAATTCTCTAAAGGATAAGAATTTGTCGAGTTGGGTAAAATTTGCAGATGACTTGGAAAAGCCTATCTCAAGTCAAATGAGTGACGATTATCATCACACCTTCACAATCTTGAACACGAGTTACAAGTTTATACAACCTAATGGGAAAAGGATATTCTTCTTAATTGCTTCTTTGTTCCCTCTTGGTTCGAGTGCATCAATTGAAAGTCTATTGAGATATGGTATAGGGTTAAACTTGTTCGAGCATGTGAACAAACTTTCTGAGGCCATGGACAAAGCGGTTAAATGGGCTGATGAACTCACCCTATCRTCAATGTTACTAGGAGGTGATGGTAAAGGGGATGTCAAGATTCATGATATTGTGCGGGACTTTGCAATTTCATATGCCGCAAAAGGTATGTTGTATAGAATTGCGGGAATACCTTCTTTGTGCTAATAGCTTCCATGTGTCAGGCAATCGACGTCAAACTTTCTATTTCCTCACAGAACTAGAGAGAATTTTGTTTCTTAAAATTAATGTTGGATTTTCTGTGCTCTTTAATGACTTTTGAGCTATGACTAGGGGAAAAAGGAACATACATAACTAGTTATAGAAATTTGTGTTGAAATATTTAAAGGTTTGAAAGTCACTTCAAAGAGTAATACTGACGAAAAAAACTAACATGACCGTTTCATTTGCTTTTCAAACACTGGCAGAGGATAAGCACGAGTTCATGGTGGAAGGCATTCCTCGTTGGCTAGAGGATGAGACTTTGAAAATATACACTGCTATGTCATTGACGTCTAAGGATGATTATTCTCGCCTTTGTGGGGTAGAAGTTTGTAAGCTTCAAATTCTGATCCTGAAAGGTGACCTATCACCAGATTTTGATGACGACTTTTTCAATGGAATGGTGAATCTAAAAGTTTTAGCTCTTTCAAACCTGGAGTTTAAACCTACTTTACCAGGGTCAATGCGGAAATTAGTGAAGTTGAGAACGTTGTGCATCGAGGGCTGTAAGTTGGGAAATTTTGAACTAGTTGGTGAGCTGGTTAATCTTCTTGTTCTTAGTTTACGCGGATCATCTATGGAAAACATACCCAATGAAATTGGGAATTTATGTAAACTTCGGTTACTAGATTTGGGTGAGTGCACATATAGTAAGTTCCCACTAATTCCCACCAGCGTCTTAAGTAAACTCTCTAGATTGGAAGGACTCTACATGTTTAATAAGAGGCAGCCTGTTGTCGAAACAAAATCTGAAAAAGAAGCAGCAAATGCTATTGAGAATGTTAGGCTACCTTACTTGAATGCACTTGAGATGAAAGCGGGGGATATAGAAGAACTGCCATTTGATGGCCAAACTATTGAAAATTTAGATAAATTCAGAATCTCTCTAGGGAGGTACAGGCCTTACGGTGCAACTCCTGGAAAGGATTTCCAGAACTTTTGCCGTTCCTTATATCTTGAGGACATTGATGCAAGTGGATTTTTAAATATGAGTTGTCTCAAGCTATTGCTTAAGAAGGCTGATTATTTAAAGATGATGGCAAGTGAAAATTTTGAAAATGTTGTCCCGTTGTTGGACCAAGATGGCTTCAGAAGCCTAAGATCTCTTCACCTTCATTTCTGCCCTCAAACCAAATGCATTGTTGATGGACGCACGATGAATAACATGATAGTTTTTCCATGTCTCCAATCACTGACACTTGAGGAGTTAAAGAGTTTACAGATGGTGTGTAATGCCGATGTTTCACCAGGATTATTTTCTAACCTACAGACTATTAAACTATCTGGTTTGAATGAGTTACGGTATGGACTACCTGTTGTCCCACATAACGTGAAAGAGATACAGGTATTTTGCTGTCAAAAGCTCGAGTTCATATTCATTAAGGATGAAGAACTACTAGCTACTGAGCTTCCTTTTCTAAAAACATTGGAACTCCGTTATCTTCGTTCTTTGCTAAGTTTGGTTGGACCAAAAGAGTTTTCTAATAGCCATGACGCTTTGCTGGGGCCTCGACCTTTCTTTGGTGGGAATGTATGTTTTTTGTTTTTTCGTATGCATTTATGGAGGATTTTTACCAATACAAAGAGCGTAACGTGTATCTTTGGAATGTTGCAGATTGGATTACCATCCTTAGAGTTGTTTAAATTGGCTGACTGCAATAATGTTGATAGATTGTGGAGCAAGGAAATCCATACGCCTGGATTTCAGAGTTTGAAGAATATAGAGGTTCTCGGCTGCCACAAGTTGTCAAGTGTCGGCTCACCTTCTGTATTTTCTAACCTTGTACAACTTGAAACCTTAATTATAGAAGAATGTAAGGAGATGCTTGAAGTCATATCTCATGAAGAAATAGAAGAACCCGAAATTGGTGAACAGAGGATAGTATTTCCCCAATTGAAGTCCTTGGCGCTAGAAGAGTTGAACAATCTTGAGAGTTTCTACGGGGGACGATCCAAACTTGAGTTCCCAAAATTAAGAACGTTAAGTTTGTACAAACTTGAGAGCGTGAAAATGTTTGCCAAGTTTGAAAATTCTTCTGCCTTGTTCCATGAAAAGGTAACTGATATCGGTCAAGTGTCAACCATTATTTACATATACTCCGTAGTTGCCTATCTAACATATTTCTTTTAAGTTAACTGTAGATTGATTTTCCATGTCTTGAAGAGCTAAAGGTGAAATGTGTGAATGTTGAAGTGACGGGACTATGGAATAAGCAATCGTTGACGACGAAGTCAAATCCTGCTCCGATGTTAAGACAACTGGAGTTAGGCAGCTCAGCAGGGTTGCGACAGATACCGAGCATAGTCCTGGAGAATCTCTCTTCCCTCACAATCTCTGATTTTCATTTTGAGGATGGTGATGCTGTATTTTCATCATCAAATTTAGGGGAGAAGGGTGGGTTTGCATGGATATATTCACAGCTGCCAAATTTGAAAGGATTAAAGGTTGAAGGTGGCGAGTCATTGAAAGAGTTGTTTGAAAAAGAGGACTACAATCCTGCCAACGATGCTTTGATGTCATTTTGCGGGCAGGTTAAAACGTTAGAATTGAGTTGGTTGGCATCACTGAATCTCATACCTCTGCATCTCTTTAAAAGTATTGCTTCCCTCGCTTTGTTTGAATTGAGGTGGAATTATTTAATTTCGGCCCACGTCCTTAATTCACTACACCAACTGCAATTTCTTTCAATTGAGCGTTGTCATAACATGGAAGCACTTGTGATCAACGTTGGTTCGCAAATCAAGCTCCCTAGCCTCAAGCAGTTACTTTTAAGGGAATTGATTTCCTTTATAGGCATTTCTTCCATGCCGAATATCGAAGCCGCCTTACTTCTTCCATCACTTGAATCGCTTCAAATCGAGCTCTGTCCCAATCTGGAACACTTTTGGCAAGGCTCTATTTTCGCTCCCAGATTACAAGACGTGTCCATCTACTATTGTCGTAACTTGCAACACTTTTTGGTAAGTAATCTAGTGGATACAATGGAGTTGCCATCTTTGCGAAAGGTGTCCTTTTGGGATTGCCAAATTGTCAAGTCCATCTCATCGGGGTCTCTAACAGCACCCAAATTAAGAGAGGTGAAACTGCGGACATGCTACAAGATGCAGTGCTTTTTTCCAGAAAACAAAAATCTTGATGGCGATCTACAATTACCTTCTCTTGAGGTTGTGGATATCGACGATTCTCATAATCTCCGCGCATTCTCACTTAGACGTGTAGTGGCACCCAAATTAACTCAAATTAGATACGACAGAGATGAGTATTCAATGCTGCCATATGACGACCTAAACCACTTCCTAAAGGAGAAGCTTGATGATTTCCTTAGGGAGAAGATTGTTCATTATTAGGATATTAAAATATTGTGTTGGTTGTGGCTCACTTTGGTGCCTGTTGGTGCATTCCATCAGTTGCTATGAAATCCTCTTTTGAAGAAGTGCCAAGTACTCACCGTGATTTACTCTTCCTCACCATTGATGTTGAGGATGTCGAAGGTATAATCTCATTACTTTAACATTGAAACATGATTTTAACTGCTTCGTTTGCTTGATCTCCGAATTGGTGAATACGACTCGCTCTTGAATATGGGGCAGTGTCATCGCCAATTTGATGAATCTGTTTTTGGAGGATGATGATATATCCTTTATATAGTCAATATACATCTTGAGTTCTTGACTGCTTAATTAATGGTCCCAAACTGTGTTTATCACAAATTTACATGCTTATTAGTTATTAGTACGTTTTTCCTGTTTTCATTGGAGCTATATATGTTCATTATTCTTTGGTTCTGAAATGTTATCGAGTAAAGAAAACTCGCTCAATAAGTCCCTAAATCGTCTTCTTACATGATGCCATTTTTGTGCGTGTTTAGGAAGTGGCTTCCCAGAAAAGGCTAGGACAATATTTGTGCTGATCCAGAATATCAAACCAGTTGACAAGCTAGACGGAGCGAACTCTGAAGAGATCACAAAGAGAATAGACGCATTTCTTCAGTCCACCAGTCCGCGTAGGTCATTACATTTAGTCCCCGGCTCTCTCCTTGCCGACCTGTTTGTTGTATGCACCAGACGTTTTGTTTAACCTTGTTCAGTTGCCTATGGTGGTGAGCTATGTCAAAGAGAAATCACTGTATGGTCTGCTGTTTTTTTCACTTGATTAATATTTGCTCATGAAAGTTCAAAATGTAAGTTCTGATGTTATTAAGAATGCAATATGTACTCCAGAGAATGTTCTTGAAATCCAAGCCTACCATTGTAATACACAAATACTTGTGTAAGGCGGATTTACACAAATTTATCATTTAACGAATCTTTTATTAACCACTTTTAATAGGGTTAGAAAATTTGTAACCATGGGGTGCTCTATTTCCCCTCACTTGCATTTCCACTTGCTTTATTATGAGAGAAGCGCTATCCGTCTTCAGCTTGTGACGGATAATATCCAACAAGATGCTTTGGAATTAATATTATCAGGCCAGGTCATCGGTGTGCGTACTGCACACCATCATGGCATCATGTAACCAGATAATCTAAATAATTAGCTGTTACCCCGTAACATTCAAGAAAGGTACACTTAATTTGTCTCCCTCTTCCTTTTAATATTTGCAGATTGTGAATTGTTTATGCTTAATTGTTCATAAAGTAGCATAGTTACCAGAATATTCAAAGTTGTGTTCCCATTTAATCATGTCTGAGATGTAGACGGTACTATTCGTTTAAGTCTAGGAAGGGTCGAGATCACCCCACATGGGTAAATAGGACAGATTCTACTTTTGTCCTATTCATCTCACATGGTATAAACAAGACGGATAGTATCCGTCTTAAACAAGAATTATGTAACATTCATTGGATGTTATGTATATATCATTTTATTACAGTCCGCGTTTCAAAAAGAAAAATTATCTCATTTAAACCATTCAACTATTTCATCTTCATAATCTTATAACCATTGTAACTTACGACGACGGGGTGATAAAAAACAATTAGTTTAAATAGCTTTATATTCCCGTTGTAAGTTACATCGGTTGTAAATAAGAATTTGTGTTGTTACTTATATCATTCTTTTGACAAAAGCTTTTATTAGTCACAACTCTTGGCTAAAAAACAAATAGTAATTTTTTTTTTTCAAACTAAAAATCTTTTAAAGAAAATGATTGTGAAAAAAAACACTCCTTTCGGAATTTGTAACCAAGAGTTTTGTTCGGTCAAAGTTTATTTTGTTAAAAAATTTGATTGAACATAACCTGACTACAAGTTTGAAATACATTTTCTTTTTCAAAGCGACAATTTCATAAAGGCGATCAATTTTTTTTTTTTTTAAAAAAGCGTTTGCCGAAATCATAGCTCAAAATTATTAATAGTCAAAGGCCTTCTTCAGAAAAAGAGAAGTATAAAAGTTCAAGCGAAAAAGATGAGATAATTAAAAGTTATACTCCGTAGGTGAAAAATCCCTTTCTAAAAGTTATAATTGAAAAACAAAGCGTTTTGAGAAGACAAGCTGAAAACGGATAGTATCGCTCTCATAGTAAGGCAAGTGAGAGGACAAGTGGGGGAGAAATAGAGCACCTTATGGATAGTGCAACTTGCATTTTGTGAGAGGACATCATCCGTTTTCGCATTGTGAAAGATAGTGTCCGACTTCAATTAATCCTTTTTAAAAGGTAGTGATTTTTTTATCAAGTTGTTGGCGAAATGAGACAGAGTGACAAGAGCTTGTTGAAGATTGATTGCCATCCTCGAACACATTACTCGTAAAAAGGTAGACTTAATTGTTGTTTAATAGAGAGTGTTTTGCAAATGAGAATTGTTTAAGGATAAAAGTGACGACAATAATTAGAGATGCATGTATTTAAGTATAGTTGGTTTTACAACTTCTCACACCCTCTTTTTATTTCCACCTCTATTTTAATCAGATGTGAAAACCGTCTTTAAATTAAGATACCTAATCACACTTCAAAGTTATTGAGAATCAAACCCAAGACCAAATGACTTATGTGATACCTAATCACACTCAAAGTTATCCCGAATAAATGGAAACTTATCCCGAATAAATGGAACGGGTCTATAACAATAAACAGTTTGACCCAAACACAAATTTGAGAAATAATTTGCTACGACAATAAATATTCGGATTCGGATTGAATCAAATTTGTTCTGTGAATATTAATTTCGGGTCATTCACGAGCCTTCAGTCGAATATCAGATCAAGTATGGACCAAGTTATTCGAATTGGTCATTTTTCCCGGTCCAAGTATCTGTACTTAAGGTATCTAGCATTTGCCCCTGACAAAATGACCCAATTAAATGAGTCATTTGTGTTCCTAGTAATTGATGCTAGCTGAATTAATAATAATGATCAGGCCAGGTCATGCTCTGTTTTGAGGTGAATCCGAACCAAATCTTACTCTGTTACTCGATAGGAATGGATAGTAGTAGTATTATTGGGACTGTCGCCTCCACGACATCATCACATTAGTATGATATTGTTCGCTGTGGGCCGAGCTCGCACGAATTTGTTTTTCTGCTCCTTCCCAAAAGACCTCATATTACCAGATGCTAGCTGAATTAATTGTGATACCCATCAGTGTGCATCAATATCAGACAAGGATTAATCATATTACCAGATAATCTAGGAAGTAGCTGTTAACGTTTAGGAAAGGTACGCTTTAATTAATCTGTTTCTCACTTTCCTTTTAATATATGCAAATTGTGAATTGTTTATGCTTAATTGTTGATAAAATAGCATAGTGGCCAGAATATTTAAGGTTGTGTTCCCATTTAATCATGTCAGAGCTATATTCAATTGTATGTTAGGTGTATGTCATTTGATTACAGTCTGCGGAACTCTTAAAGATCGAAAATTTATCTTATTTAAACCCTTCGACGATTTCATTTTCTTACTTTAGTAAGTCTTACTTATTACCGTTGTAACTTATAACGGCGTGGTGATAAAAGAAAATGTTGGTTAAATAGTTTTACAATTATGTTGTAAATTACAACGGTTGTAAATGAGTTACTTACATCCCTTTTTTCTGAGAAATAACTTTTATCAGCCGTAACTGAAAAAAAAACAACGGAATTTTGTGTTTTTCAAACTAAAAATCTTGTAAAGAAAATGATTGTGAAAAAAAAAAAACACTGCTTTTTAAATTTGTAACCAAGAGTTCTGATTAATTAAAGTTTATTCCGAAATTTTTTTTGATTGAACAAAACACGAACTGTGACTACAAGTTCAAAATACATTTGTTTTCTGAAATCGTAGCTAAGAATTATAGCTAGTAAAAGGCCTTTTATTAAAATAAAAAAAAATAATAAAAAAAGAAAAAACATTTTGAAAGTTCAGGTGAAAAATCCCTTTTTAAAAGATAAGGGAAAATCCCTTTTTAAACGGTAGTAATTTTTTTTTAAGTTGTTGGCTAAATGAGACAGAGTAACAAGAGCATGTTGAAGATTGATTGCCATCCTCGTACACATTACTCATAAAAAGGTACTTAATTGTTGTTTAATACGGAGTGGTTTGCAAATGGGAATTGTTTATGCTTAATAGTGACAACAATAATTAGAGACGCATGTATTAAGTACAGTTGGTCTTGCTTAAAACCGTCTTAACTTAAAACCTCTCAGAACCTCCTTTTATTTCCCTCTCTATTTTAATCGGGTGTGAGAGTTGTAAGTTATGAGTCTTATGATGGTTTTAAATAAAAAATGCTGATTTAAGTAGGGAGGGAGGACACTTACCTCTCTCTTTCCTTTGTTCTACAGAAAATTACATTTTCCCAGAGTAAGGTTGAATAGCTTTGTGAGAAAACTGAGAAAGAGAGATCGACGTCGAAAATGTCGGGGTTAGAAGCTGAAGTTGTAAGAGTTGGGCAGTTTGCTCTGTCTGCAATCATAGTTAAGTTGAAAACATACGTGAATCATGTCAAAAACTGTGAGCAGAACCTGGGTTTACTTCTTGATAATCTTGAGAGTTTACGGGTTGAGAAGGATGATATTGATGAAAAAGTGCTTTGTGGGAAGGAGAAGTTGGAAAAAGTCACTGCTAAAGCTGCTCGTTGGCTAGCGAGAGTGAGGGAGTTCACCAGGGATGAATCGATGAAGATGCTGATGCTCAAGGATATGGAGATAGCCAAAGTTATGTTGAAATTGATCAAGGATGATCTCAAAAAGTTTATTGAAGAGGATGGTGGGATGCGTAATGTGGTGGTGAAAGTGATGAAAAATATCGCAAAACGGAAGAGAAAGGCTGGAAATAGGGAAATTTCAGATGCGGAGAAGAAGGATATTGAAGTTGGTCGAGTGCTAGAGAAGCTTGTGGTGGAAACCATGGAAGAGTTCAAGGCCCTTATGCATAATGACATGGATATGGCTGTTGCAGCGCTGCATTTACTGGAGAATCATACGGAGAATTTGGAAAGGCTTGCGGAAAAAGATAAGAAGGTGGCGGAAATTATAGCCAAGGCCAGGGAGATGAGTGTCGAGGAAGAGTTGCTAAGTGATGACAATCACGACGATAATGTCCTTGTGAATGAAAATACGTTGAGGCAAAAAGTGACAAATTTGCTGAGACCCGTAGGAGAAGTGGTTTTGAATGAGGAGTTGTTGAATGCATTGCCGGAGAATGTAAGGTTAGGGATGGATGCTATGGGTGCTGTTATTGGGAATCGGAGGGGTGTCAAGGCGGAGTTAATGGATTCTGATGATGCAGCTAGCCACAGAAACTGCTGTGGCTGCTGTGTGATTTCCTGCAATTTTATTTCTGATCGTCATGATATGAGTGTCGCTGCTGAAGCTATGCTCGTTGTAATAAAGGATATTATCGTAAACAAACCTCAGGACGTGACTCGTCCCATACGAAGAGGAGAACTGGAAGCCATCCCCACAAACTGTGTAGGTTTGGGATCCAGAAATGAGCTTCTTCAGAAACTAATGAAGGCACTTGCATCCAGTGAGATTCATGCTCTTGGAGTCTTTGGAATGGGAGGCACAGGTATTTTCTTTCATAAATAATAGAGTACTTTTCAGCCGCCCAATCATTTGTTTACCTTTAATCAAAATACAAGATAAAAACGGTAAATAAATAAATAAATACTCCGTATATTATTTTCTTTTTTAAGTTTTTATCGTTCATTTAGATTGAATTTGAGTGAAATATTAGACCATAAAACTGAAACACATGGATGCTAAGATAATGACCTTTTTATTTGTTTTCTGTTTTAATCCAAAACAGTATTAGGGATAGCAGAGCTTCGTCTTTCTCTTCAAATTTTCTGGATTTGGGTAGGCTACCCCCATGTTACCCTCTAGCTCCCCCCTGTTCATAAATGTAAAGTAAGTTGATGGGCTAAAACAAATTTCAACCTGTAAACCAAATTAAATCGTAAATACATAATTTAAGAATACGAAGTACTATATCTAAGGGATTAGGCTACGATGGCATTTTTTTCGAATCCCTTTTGTTTAGTTACTGTTTACGTAATAAGTGTAACCATTTTATTGTTTAGTGAACCATTTTAATAAATGATGATTGTTTTATTACTTCTAATATCAATTTTTTACTTCAAATTATAAAAATAGTCTCACAATAAACTTATACTTACAGTGAGACCGTATTTACGAGAATTAATATATTCGTACAACTATCTCTGAGCAATGATTATAATGTTACAGGGAAAACAACGTTAGCTAGAGAAGTTGCCATCAAAGCGATAGGCATGTTMGAAGCAACAGTGATGGTTGAAATTTCAGAAACACCAAATATAGAATACATTCAAAATCAGATTGCAGATGGACTTGGTCTGGCTTTGCATGACGTACATGGTGTACATGAAAAGGCTATCCGCCTGTATAACAAATTGAAGCCTGAAGCGGAATCACAAGGAARTAAAGATGATAATAATGCTAAAAAGACACTAATTGTYTTAGACAACATTTGGAGTAAAATCGATCTCGTTCAAATGGGAATACCTCRTCAGTATTGTAAGCTTTTACTGACAAGCAGAGAAAGAGAAGTTTGTAAAGCAATGGATGTACCGGATACTAACATATTCGAGGTGGGCTTGTTGAATAAGGATGAAGCAAAAGATCTATTCAAATTTCAAGTTCAAACGGAGGTGGCCGGGGAATATGAATCTATTGCTTATAGACTGTTGGAAAAATGTGGAGGCCTACCTCTTTCTATTGTAGCAATATCCAATTCTTTAAAGGGTAAAGAGTTGCCATTGTGGCGACAATTTGCCGAGGAATTGGAGAGGCCTATTTCTTGTCAAATTACTAGTGCACGTTATGAGACGTTATCAATTCTGAGAACTAGCTATGAGGTTATGGCAAGTGAAGAGAAAAAGAAATTCTTCTTACTGGCATGTTTATCTCCTGTTGGTTCTAGCATTTCCATTGATAATTTGATGAGGTATGGCATTGGTTTGGATCTATTTGAACATGTGAATAAACTTTCAGAAGCCATGGAGTTGTCACGTAAATGGGCAGAAGAGCTTGTGTCTGCTTCAATGCTTCTAAAAGGTATTTCCGATGAGTATGTAAAGATACACGATATTGTCCGGGAATCTACTATGTCTTTTGCATCAAACACGGGTGTGTATACAGGTAATGATCGAAACAATCAATTGTCGCTTATTATTTTATCAATAATCAATGCATTTGTTCCATGTCAATTCTTTAATTAAATTGTTTAAACTCATGCAGATAGACAAATGTTTCTGGTGGATGTTATTCCTAGATGGATCCGCAGAGTCTTTCAATAAGTATACTGGCATATCACTTTTGTCTCAAGCGAATTATACTCGGCTAAGTGGTGTGAAGGCTGACTTGCTTCAAATTCTGCTACTGAAAGGCAATGATAATCTCAGTTCTTTTCTTGAGTCTGATTTTTTCCAAGGAATGACAAGTTTAAAAGTCTTGGAGATATTATCCATGAATTTTGAGAATGGGCTACCGGAATCCATGCGCAAACTTAAAGATCTCAAAACATTGCATTTGGTGAAATGTAAGTTAGGAGATATTAAGCTGATTGGTGAGTTGGAGAATCTACTTGTTCTTAGTTTACACGGATCATCTCTGGAGGAGTTACACGATGAAATTGGGAAGCTGTACAACCTTCGATTGCTGGATATGAGTGAGTGCCGATTTGAGCAGCCAAGAATCCCAGCCAATGTAATAGCTAGGCTTTCTCTTTTAGAAGGGTTCTACATGATTAATATCCGCATTAAGGAATGGTATGAAATTACATCTTGTGACAGAGAAAGAGATAATGGGATGGACGTGGCTGAACTTAGTGAATTGGATTTTTTGAATGTACTTGAAATATGGATACCAGGACCCGAATCTTTACCCATTGGTGCCCAACTTGTCAGAAACCTGGACAAATTCCAAATACTTGTCGGAGATGATGTTGAGCGCTCGCCTTTCCAACGTGCTCTTATGCTTACAGACTTTGATGTTAGCCAAGAATTTAAAAAGGACAATTGCCTAAAGGTATTGCTAAAGAAAGCTGAATTATTGTCTATACAGAGAGCAACAGTCAATAATTTTTTTCCTGAGTTGGATGAAGGAGGCTTTAAGGACTTAAGTTGTCTCCGTCTTCAGAACATTTTTAGCATAAGAAGGATGTGTGAAGGGAAAGCTCCAACAGAATTGTTTCTCAATCTGCGTCACCTTTTAGTTGAGAGCTCGGATGAA
>VHZZ01000791.1:30097-41126 GCA_009801015.1 Silene noctiflora
CATCAGCAGAATTGTCAGATAAGAAATGGGTTTTGTGGTAAGAACATGAAGGAAGATAATTAATAAAGGGAGAAGAGAAAGAGATGAAGATACCCWTTTGCAACCTAGTGTTAAAATGAAGCATAGCTTTCGCCATTGAAACAAAAAATCCCTGCTGATTGATATTCTCAGTGTTTGCAAATTGCAATCCCTAATTTTCATATGAATCAACAGGTGGGATTTGTGGTAAAAACATAAAGGAACATAATAATAATTAATAATGGATTGAGACTGAAAAGAGAAAAGAAAGAGATGTGTTCATGCAGAAGAAATGATATTCTATGATAATTGGGGATTTGGGGCTTATGAAATCAATAAATGGATTTTTAGCACCAAAAAATCAAGGGTTAAATGGATTTTAAGTTTAATTTTGACGATTCATCCTTTGATTTTAAATTAGTTATTTTAAGTATTTTTGATTTGACTGAGCTATCTTTTATGGAGTTATTTTTGGTTTAATGTTTCCGGGCTAGATCATTTTAGTTTGGGTTAGTTTCGAGTCAACAAAGTCAGAACATGTTCGGGCCAGGTCGGGTCAATTTGACTTTCGAGCCACATTTGATTCTCGGGTCAACCTTTTCGCGCCAGCAGTCGGGTCGGATTGATTTTTCCACGTATAGATACCGCATCATACCCGTTTCTATTTGTGCGAAAACAAATAGAGTTTTAGTAGGTGTGGCTATATCTAGTAAACGGTTCAATCGAGTCGATTTAATTCGGGGTATCATATTTTTTGGGTTAATTCGGACCGAGCCGGTTTTGCTAGGTTACAGGTTAGTTTTGGGTTATTTTTAGTCAAGCAGGCTAGGTTATTTCGGGGCGGATTATTTTGGGCTCAATGAACAAGGGAAAAAAAAACTTAAAAAGTACATTTTAGATTATTAATATTTATATTTTTAGTTTCGATGATTGATTTTTATATTTTAATGTAAATAATGTAATTTCATATCATTCATTTTTGGTCAATTAGATTTATGTTTTGGCAGGTCATCTTCGAGTGGGGAGGTTTCTCATCAAGCCTTGTTTGAGTGGAGTCGGGTCGGGTTAATTTTACCAGGTGTAGGYGAAGCCGTATGGGAATAATATTTGTATCCGACATGGGTGGTCTAACAGAGACGGAATTTGCAACATACTCATTTAAAACTCAACATTAATACAATTATTTTTCATGATGCTTAGTACTTGGACACCCTGTTCACATTGATCCTATGTTTACCATCAGAATCACTTTCCCTGGTGAGTTTTGTGACATCAAGCAGGCGTTGGTATTCAAACTCCTTGAAAAAGTTCACCTACGATATTGGAAGACGGCAAAACTTGGTATTCAAACTCCTTGAAAAAGTTCAGCAATCGAAATTTGAGACCTGATCCTACGGTACTAGGTGGTAGTGGCACTCAAAATGAATGTGCAGGCAAGTTTTAGAACATAAAGAGGACATACATAATGAGTGAGTGAAAAGTTACATTGAGCTCAACGAATACATCCGGAAGAGATCAAGAACTGACATTCCACTCGTTTTGCTTCTTCTATGTCTGAATCCCATTACATCCACCACGACCACTGCTGCCAACTGTAACTCGAAGCTGAAGACAATACTGAAAGTCTGAAAGACAAAGGAATCATGACAATCATGACGACATATCTGTTAGCAAGCCAGTGAACTGGGGTAAACTAATGCCAGTCATTACCAGACCCAAATATACGCAGCCCAAATCCAACTGATTCTACAGGATCCTCTTCCATAAGGCCGACAATTAGCAGCATAACCCTGCACACCAATGTATGAAATAGCTCCGATTCAAAAATCAAACCAACATAATAACTGAATCATAACCAACATCCCATGTTCTCAATCGTATAACCCTGTGCACAGATGTATTGACATATCTTTGATTGGTTGTGTTTCTGATGTCTAAATCAAATCAATTGAAGGAAATATATATTTCCTCAACAACCATAACAAGGCTCAAGGGTAAAAGCAGCACCATGAATACGCGTGAACCAGAGAAGGGAACATCCACAGAGTGCCCATGTCATAGAGTTCCGTAAAAACAGGATCATGTGGAACTACTCTTTACTTACCTGATTATCACCAAAGTTATGCGGATTCAGAAACCATACCATTTACTTACCTTCACCAATGCCCCTATGATTCTGTACAACTCCAGAAATAGTAATCTTGTACAGTAATTAAAGCAAAGATTGATCAAACAAAAGCATATGGTGCTCTCACTAACTATACACATCCACAATCTTCAAAGTGAAAGACAAGAGACAAATATAACAACGTAGTACCTGGGGGGAGACATATAAAAATACCGATCAGGAGAAACCTGCCACATGCACCACCAGCGATTTCACTACTCAATGACACAGACGAACGAATGCATTGAGCTCATAAGCTAAAACTAATAAGCTGCTAAAGGACTTAAGTTAAGCACAAAAGAAAAAAATTAGGTCAGCAAGAAACTCCCGTAACAAGTGAACTCTCTCCAAAACCGCTGAAAACCACTATATCTTTAGCTTCTTGTTAAACAACACCATGTCGCGAGCCTGCAACATAAGCTCAATCCTCTAAGCAAAACAAAACACAGACTGTATAAGGATATAAATCCAGTGCAAAAAGAAGGTTCAGTTAATTTAGAAACTTCCATAAACCACGAGGCTGCATGCTGAAAAGAAAGGTTCAGATAATTTAGAAACTCCCATAAACCACGAGGCTGCATGTTGTAACGGAGTGACAGACCTATTACAAAACAAAAAGAATTGTGTGGGGACAAGTTAAACTCGAGGAATCTCAGAAGCCAAAAGGAGCAATCAAACAATCTTTAAGAGTAAGTCAACTCCCTAAACCAGTGGAGACTTAGACATCGTTAACTTCATCTCAAATATACAGTATGCTCCAAGCCTCCAGCAAAAGCCCTAATTTGATTGATAAGGAAAGCGAAAACAGAGATTATAAGGATTTAAACACAGCTGAAAAAATAGTGGTGATGCAATCGGGTGACGAGCCTAAATAAAGATCAGGAAATCAAAGAAATACCCACGCCCTTAACTTCATGGCCTATAAACCGTGAGGCAACATCCCGTAATGAGGTGACAGACCTAAATAAGAAGAGAAAATCAAAAGATAAGTGTAGCATATATTAATCTAAAGGACTCTCAAAAACGAATAGCTTTTCAATGAAATGTTTTAAAAGAGTTAGCACACTCCCTCTAAACCAATGGAAACCTTTATATAAGGTCTAATCCCAGGACTGCAGCAAAAGGTCATCGCTAATGAAAGAAAACACGTTGACACTGAAGATTTAAATAATGATGGGTGGGATAAGCTAACCTTACTTGTAAGATAAAAATAGTGAAAAAAATTGATTATAAAGAGTCACGTGAGACCAGTGAGTTCCCTATATGTCCTTAAACATCCTGAAAGATAATCTGGGGGGTGCAAACCTGTAGCAAAAGTTTAATTTGATAGATAAAGGAAATACAAGCTATAAGATTATTTGGAAAAAAAAGTAGGGAATTATAAACAAACTCCACAAAGGCAGAACCCACGAGACCAGAGAGTGTCAAAACCTAAATAAAGTCAGAAACCAAAAGAACTATGTGTAAGATGGAATCTCAGAAGCTAAAAATTGGAAATGAGATTTCATTAAGAGTGAACAAGCTCCCTCCAAACCAAAGGAGACCTCTATATCCTTAGCTTCACAATCACATCAGACAGACAGCATCCGCCAAGCCTGCAGCATAAGCTCCGCTAAGGATTGAAACACGTAGAGTCGTAGACTATGACAATATAAATTCAGTGGAAAAAAGAAGATTAAGTTAACACAGACTCCCATAAACCATAAGGCCAGATATAGTAAGAGGGAATCAAGAGGAAATGAAAAGTTCATTAAAATGTTTAACTCCCTACAACTAGTGGAAGCCTCTATATCCTTAACTTCACGACACATACATTGAGATTTGCCAGCCTCTAGCAAAAGTCCAACTCAAAAAGTAAAGGAAACACATGCTATAAGAGGATTAAAATTTAGCTCAAAAAGAAGGTTTGGGATAACACAGAGACTTCCATAAACAACCAAGCCTGGTGAGAGACAAACCTAAATAAAATCAGAAAATCAAAAGAATAATAATAGTGTAAGAGACAGACCAAAAGGAATCTCATAAGCTAAATATATTAGATAAAATGTTCAGTAAGTGTGACAAACTCTCTTCAACGCAGTGAAAGAGCTCTATATCCTGAACTTCCACATCAAGTATACAGCATGCTCCAAGCCTACAGCAAAAGCGCGCTAACAATTGTTTATGAAATGTTCCCTAGGAGTAAGCAAATTCCCCTTAAAACCAATGGGAGAGTTTATATCCTTATAAACTTCATGAAAGACAAATTGAGGGTTGAACGCGTATAGCAGATTAACAAGACTTGGAAGAATATAACACAACCTTGACTGATTTCTCTAGAGTGTCGACACAAGTTCGGCAATAACTCATTCATACAATAACTCATGAATCTTAAAAGGTAGAAAGAAAAGCAACAATCATTCAAATATCCATGGCGTTGCTATTATATAGCATAAGGATTTCTTTAGTTACTATTATAGACTATAAGGATTTAACCAGAGCATAAAAAAGTAGTAGTATTGGTCAGCAAAGGAAACCTGGGTAAACCAAGAGGCCTGGTGATGTAATGGGGTGGCAAACCTAAATAAAAATCAGGGAATAAAAGAAATACGTGAGGCCCACATCCACCTTAGGAAATCTCTGCTATAATAGTAACTAAAGAAATCTAAGGACAAGCAAGCTCCCTCTAAAAACCCGTGGGAACCTCTATGCCCTTATGGCCTTATCTTCATGGCCTATAACCCATGAGGTCACATCCCTTAGGGTGTGTTTGGATAACAAAAATGGAGGGAAAGGAAGGGGAGGGGGGAGGAGGGAAGGGAAAGGGAGGGAAGGGGAGGGGGGAGGAGGGAAGGGAAAGGGAGAGAAGGGAAGGGAGGGGGAATGGAGTGTGGGTGTTTGGATACAATTTCCCTCCAAATCTTGCCTATTGTGGAGAGATTTTGATTAGGCTTGGAGGAGGGAAATTGGATCCCTCCAAATCTCTCCCCCTCCATTTCCCTCCACCCTCATTTGCTATCCAAACAAGGGATTTTAAATCCCCTACTCTCCCTCCCTTTCTTTTCCCTCCAAATCCCTCAATCCAAACACACCCTTAATGAAATTGCAGACCTAAAAAAGATGAGAAAACCAAAAGACAAGTGTTGGGTATATTAATCTACAGGAATCTCAAACACTAATGAAATGTTTGATAAGAGTGAGCAAACTCCCTTAAACCCAGGGAGATCCCTATATCATGATAGATGAACTGAGGGCAGCAAACCTGAAGCAAAAGCTTAACTCGATAAAGAAAGTGGTACAATATTATTCAAAAACAAAGTTTAGAATTATAGCAAACTCCCACATAGGTGAAAAACACGTGACCCGGAGAGCGTCAAAACCTAAATAAAGTCGGAAACCAAAAGAATTATGTGTCAGATGGAGTCACAGAAGCTAAAAATTGTAAATGAAATTTCATCAAGAGTGAACAAATCCCTCCAAACCAATGGAAACCTCAGTATCCTTAACTTCACATCAAATAGAAAGGCATCCTCCAAGCCTGCGGCATAAGCTTAACCCACTAAGGATTGAAAATGAAGAGTATGACAAGATAAATTCAGTGAAAAATGGAAGTTTAAGTTGACATAGAGACTCCCATAAACTATGAGGTAAGATACAGTAATGGAATGCCAGTCTGGCAGACATATATAAAACGGAAATTGAAAGGCACTTGTGAGATACATTATCCTACAAGAATCTCAAAAGTAGGAAATTGTAAATGAAAAGTTCATTAAGAGTGAGCAACTCCTCCAAACCAATGGGAACCTCTATTATATCCTCAACATCATCTCGTTTATACAAGGCATTCTGCAAGTCTGCAGCAAAAGCTCAACTTGCTAAGGAAGGAAAACAAATTGACTACGACATTGAATTCCAGCAACATAAAATAAGCAAGCAAACAAACTCTTGCACCTGTATTGTAATGGAGTGGCATACATAAATAAACAGAGAAAATCTGTAGAAGCCTCTGTATCCTTAACATCATGAAACATACATTGAGGGTTGCGTGCCTGTCGCAAAAGTTCAACTCAATAAGCAGAGGAAACACGTGCTATAAGAGGATTAAAATTTAGTGTAAACAAGATATTTGAGTTAACAAAGAAACTCCCATAAACCACGAAGCCTGGTGCGAGACAAGCCTAAAAAAAGTCAGAAAATTGAAAGAATCGTGTGTGAGATACAGACCTCAAGGAATTTCGAAAGCTAAAATTAGTAAATCATATGTTCAGTAAGTGTGACAAACTCTCTAAATGCGACAAACTCCTTCAAAGCAGTGATACACCTCTACATCCTTAACTTCAGATCAAACATGAGGTTCCATATCGTAACGGACTGATAGACATAAAATAGAAACCAAAACGCACGTAAGTTAATGCAACAACCTCCCTCTTATCATATAACTTCATGTTAAATGTAAGGCCTTCAGCAAGCCTACAGCAAAAGGTCAACTCACTAAGGAACGAAAACACATTTGGAGTGAAATCCAGCACGGAAAAAAAGTTTTGGTCTTCAAACATACTCTAGTAAATCCACGAAGCCTGATTTTGTAATCTTACTTTATCCTTAACTTCATGAACCATGTAAGGCCTTCGGCTGTTCTGCAGGCCTACAACAAAATCTCACCTCACTAAGGAACGAAAACACATTTGATTACAAGCATAGAACTCCAGCAGGAAAAAAAAAAAAGATGTTTAGGTCCAACAAATAAACTCCTGTAAACTAGTAAGAATTCCCATAAAACTGAAGGCGGAGTTTATATCCTTAAACTTCATGAAAGACAAATTGAGGGTTGAAAGCGTTTAGCAAAAGCTTAACAGGTTAAGGAAGGGAAAACTTCCAAAGGGCACAACCCAAAAGTACAAAGGCCATGCAGTCAAATACAAACAAGACTTGGAAGAATAAAACATGAACCTTAAAAGGTTGGGAGATAAGAAACGATCCATCCGAATATCCATGACGTCATATGAATGCAAGCCGAAACCTCAACTTATAACGGACACATTCCTGTGGACAGACATGACTACGGCAACAAAAGTTTCTCTTAACTACGGCAACAAGATTGAAAAGTAAAAAAATGCAGTACCACTCTCCAACTGTTTCTCCGTGACACCGGTTCTACAATGCTTCTGTCCTTATACTACAAATACAGCTGCCGATTAAACTTCAACTCATTTAAGGCAAGAAACAGATACGAGCAAGTTTGCAGCAACCTTTTTTATCATTAATTCACGATTGTATATCCTATGACAATCATATTCCGAAGAAAAACAAACAGTCGACGAAATCTGAAATCCGAAGTTCAAGTATATAACTTATCATGAGGGGAGTAATTATCACCACAATTACGTAGTTTCAGAAGCCAGAATCGTCATTAAACCTTCTCCAAAGCCAGCTCACAAAATAGAGGAAATGAATCTGAAACGCAGCTAATCATCGACATATAACTAAAATCAAAACCAACAGAGAATACCATTGAATCAAAGCCCCTTCTCCAAAGCCACTTGTAATCAAAAATCAAACCAACATCATAATTGAATCGTACCGAAAATCCCGTGTTCTCAATCACCCTTTTCACTATTAGCCGCATAACCCTGCGCACAAATGTACCATAGCTCTAATTCAAATATCAAACCAACATCATAATTGAATCGTACCGAAAATCCCATGTTCTCAATCATCTTTCACAATTAGCCACATAACCCTGCGCACAGATGCATGACACAGCTTTGATTGGTTGTCTCTAAAGTCAGAGTCAAATCAAATCAATTGCAAGAAAAAACTCCGTATAAAATAGATTCCCTCGACTACCATAACAGGATTGAAGAACCAAAGCAGCACCATTCTCTAACTAATTCCTTCAAAAACAGCTACCTTAATGATTATTCTGCATGAACCTAAATGAAAAGGGAACATCCACGCAGGACCCGTGATATATACATGTACATACAGACAAGAGGCAACATCAATTGAATAACAAGGGAATGGTTAGCTTAGCTCTTTTGTGTTGTACCACAAAGTTCCAGCTACAACGTAAAACCTCAACGACTGCACATTTATGAAGGAAAAGGTCGGCATTCTTACAGAGGACAATGAAGAGACCCCGACTTGAAAGAAATACAACCTGAGAAGCTGGGAGTCTATGAGACGCTAAGCGGATGAATGGGGATGAAGAGAAAGATCAGACAGCGGCTATATATCAAGAAACAACCTGATTCACGTTGGCCAGCAACAATTGAGAAACCCCAATGTCTGAGATGTCCTTGAAGATATACTCCGTTCATCCTAATCATTTGTTGACCTTCTATATTCTTTGTGGTATTAATCAAAGATAAACAGGTGATTGGGACGGGACGGAGGAGTACATAATAAAAAAAACTCGATAAACAAGTGATTGGGATAGAATAAAAGATGAGAAGAACCAGCTTGTTGTTTGATCTGATGCTGCTGCAGCCTTATAACAGGGATGCTGCAGCCTGCAGGTTCATTATAGACATAAGTCCACCCTGTCTAAAGCATGATTACAGAAGCATAAACATTAACACGCATTCAAAACAGCCATGTTAATCAATCTGATTAGTCGCACCCAAAAAAAAAAAATCAATCTGATTAGTAGAACCTAAGTAAAGAATATAACCACCAAAAACACAAGGGGCGCATCCGTGTTAATTAATCTGTTCTAGTAAGCAACGACATAATCAAGTCGTTGCGCAACCTAGAAACGACATAAATACCACTAAAATTAATTATTACTGTAATAAATTAATCACGTTCGAATATTCTATCTTTATTTAAGTGGTCGGATAATCAGGAGTATCCTGTCGACAGTCCGCAGGGTAAAAGGTTTTACCGTGAAAAAGTTTTTAGTAAATTAAATTAAGGGAGAGTAATTATCACAAAATTACAGTATTTTCAGAATCCAGAAAATTGATTTTACCTGCTCAAAAGAATCTGAAATAAAACCGATCATCAGTAGGTTACCGTTAAATTAGCTATATACCGCTTCGCAATTCAATATCAACAAGTCTTGTTCAACAAATTAATACCGAAACAATTTACCAATATTACAGCGCCATTAAATCCTCGAAATCATTGCACGAAAGAAATTCCGTAAAACCTAGCAGATGAATGAATTCAATGACGAAAAATCAAATCAATATCTTCTTCAACAAAGGAATACCAAATCAATCATCAAAATTATCGCACCGTTAAAACCTCGAAATCGTCTCGAGAAACAAGTTCCTTAAATCCTAGCAAACGCAATCAATCAACGGAATCATCGTCACGCAAAATCAAATCTGTATCAGCAAAGCAATCGATCAAACTTCAAAAATCATAACCCAGAAAACATCTAAAATAGATGAATAACATCATCAACGCAGAGAAATACGAGAAAAGAACAAAGGAAAGACGGATGAAATAGTAGAGAGAGAAAGCTGGAGGATGAGAGAGAAATCGATAGACGAGGAGAGAAAAGATGAAATTAGGAGAACCATGGGTGAGCCGGTGAGGTTATTTATAGGGGAAATAAGGCGGTTGGTGTTGCGGGTTTTCGACGCGTTTCTCTAGGTCGGTTTATTAACTTTTTATTTTTTTATTTTTTTATTTTTTTATATTTTTATTCTTTTTTCCTTTAGCTCGGCAACCACATCTTTCCCTTTTTTTTTTTTTTTTTTTTTTTTTTTCCAGTGTGACAATTGCCACGCGTAATTTCAAAGTGCTAATCGGTTTAATGGTTTTACTGTTACCCATTCCGTTACAAGTGGAAGGCTGGATAGTAACGAATTTAGAAATTTTAACTAAAAATTACGGAATTTTCAATAGTAAGTGCTTTAGGGGAGACGATTATGCCGGTTGACTCCTTTCTAATTTACCATTGTTTCTAATTTACCATTGTTTATGCGATAAGTCTTGTTTAATATACTCCCTCCATTTCGATCAATAGTTATCTATTACTTTTGGCACAAAAATTATGGAAATAAAATATAGGTGAATCTGGATCACACAAATCACTTAACCCCACATACACATCTTCTATCTATAAAAGTCAAAGCATTTAGATGTTTCCTATTGGCTGATTGATTTTAGGGCAAATGAGACCCACAATTATTTCTCCCATTTAATTACTCTCCCCTCCAATTTCACATGATTTCCGATTTCAAAATATTCGTATTCAGATGTTAAGTTTATGATGAAAAATTTATTTACATAAAACTTTATGCTAAACAAAAAAATACGAAAAATCCTTTATCTATAAAAGCTACTCCCTCCATTCAACTCCACACTACACTTATATATTTTGCACATTATTCACAAATAAGCCTTCAAGTTCATTTTTCTCTCAATACATAAGTAATAATATATTCATGTGGGATCTTGTTTGATTCGTCTTGACGAGTACATTATAAATATTTAACTTTTATATTTTTTACAAATACGTAGCTAAAAATATTTCACACCCAAAACCTGCGTTGGCAAACGTGAAAAAAGAAATGTGTAGTGTGGAGTTGAATGGAGGGAGTATAACATTTAAATGTTTTCTATTGGTTGATTGATTTTAGGGCAAATAGGCCCACCACCATTTCTCTCATTTAATTACTCTCTCCTCCAATTTCATTTGTTTCCCATTTTACAAACTTCCGACTTCAAAATATTCATATTCATATCTTAAGTTTATGATAAAAAGTTTATTTACATAAAAAAAATTATTAAACAAGAAAATAAAAAAAATAAAAAAAAACGAAAATCTGTACAGAAATTCATATTTCAACGTCTATAATTTAATAAATTTCAAAGTAATAAATTAAAAAATTAATTATTGGAAAAAAA
>VHZZ01000791.1:129491-152117 GCA_009801015.1 Silene noctiflora
AAATGATTGAGACACCCAAAAATGGAAAAGGACAACAAATGACCGGGACGGATGGAGTATTATTTAAGATGGTTATAAATGTAAAACAAATTTAAAATAACCCATGTTATCTGATTAATGTGTAGAACATTAGCTGATTGTGAATACACTCCCTCCGATTCAACTTAATGTTCTCCTTTCTTTTTTGCACAAAGATAAGGAAATAAATATAGATTACACAAAACATCCTACTCTACATGAAATTGAATTTAGACCACACAAAAGTTTCTAATTAAGGAAAAAAGGAACAGAATCTGACTAGCATGAAAAAGGAAAGGGAAAACTACAGGCTGAATAAGAGAGAGTATATTTCTAGATCTAGTTCATAATTATAACCGTTTTAAGAGTGTATTCATATAGCCAACAACCAATTTTTAGGTCTTGTTCTTTCTACCTTAATTTCATCTCATTTTAGTTAAGTTCGACTCTATTAAGTTTAATTTACTTTAGTTTAACTAAGCTCAATTTAACTCAGCTCTATTCAAATTAACTCTTACTTTAACTTCATTTAATTAAACACCGCTTCATTCAATTTAATTCAACATTATTCAATTTCAGCTCTGTTCAACTCTTTTCAAATAAAACAAATAGAACCTAATATATATATATATATCTTTAAACACAAATTCTCATTGAAAACGGGCTCCGTCACAAGCTGAAGATGGATAGTGTCCTCTCACAATATGCAAGTGACATTATCCATGGGGTGCTCTATTTCTCCCCACTTGCCTGATTGTGAGAGGAACACTATCCGTCTTCAGCTTGTGACGGATAGTGCCCGTCTCACTCAAGCAAGACGCTTTGATCTTTAAATCCGTTTCATACTTAAAAGTTAAACTTTTGATCAAATAAATTACTTGCTTATTTTTGGATGAAGACAAAATCAATTTAGTTGTAGTTGTTGGTCTCATTTAGGGGGTAAAAATTGTGAATGGACCAAAGTGTTGTCGAATTTGAATACTTTCAAGTTTCAACCCGGGAGAATTATTAGTGGCCAACAATTTTAAAGACTCTTACCTTTAGAGGGATTGGCCCAATATCTCTGGGGCCCATTTTTGAGGGTTGCCACATGTAATCATCGTTTTAAATTTTTTCATCACTAATTTGAGTAACTTTGAAGCCAATGTTTAAAAATACAAATTCAAATGTAAAGAATTGTGATTAATGTAGTGAAGATTATTGGAGTGGAGGTTTACGTTAAGGTTTGTCCTAATGATTGGTTCGAGTTTTGAATCTTCGATTGTATGAGGCACAAGATCAGTATAATGTGAAGTGGATGATGAATTTACGGTATTTATGTTTGTTTATTGTTGTTTGAGAAGTTATAAGATACATATAGTGGTGATAGATTTCAAACCGAATGATAGAATTATAGAGGGGAGAATATTTCATAAAGATAATTGTATTGATAATGGTTGTTATTCTAATGATAACAATACATATATTTATAGGATCAGGAATTCAAATCCTAATACTCTAAACTCTAGACGATACGCCCTAATGGGCCTAATTATCTAATATCCTAATACCCTCCCGCAATCGTAAAGGCAGTCTTACGAACTTTACGATTGGAGAATTACAAAAAAAGCATAATCAATAAAAAAAAACGTCTTCATCTCGATCTTTCTTCATTCTTCAGAAAACTTCTCACAAGGTGGTAGGGATGCGTATAGGACTCGCCAGACAATTTTCATTGCGTAACTCGCCAGTTTTTTTTTTTTTTTTCTGTGCTGCGTAACTCGCCAATTTTTTTGGGTCCGTAACTCGCCAGTTTTTGTTTTTTTTTGTTTTTTTTTTTTTTAAATACCACCTTGCTTAAAGAAATAAGATTTCTTAGATCTGTCATTGAATTGAAGAATAGAGGAAATTGAGGTTTTTTATTTTTTTAGATTTGGGTTAGAGTTTTCTAAGGATTTGGGAAGATAGAAAGCAAGACTAATTATCAAAATATTGCCTATGCTCATGGCTACTGGACGTACTATAGCCCAATAACCAAAAAGATTGATCATATCAATATGAATTGATTTGGATTTATTCATTCTGAAACGTAATATAGTAAAGGGGAAAACGAAAAATTTGATTTCTTTATCAAGATCCCGCCGGTGGGCATTATAGTTAGGTTAAACACCCACCGGCAGGGCAGCAGAATTTATTTAGGCCTCAAGAGCGAGAGGCTCTGATACCATGATAGAATTATAGAGGGGAGAATATTTCATAAAGATAATTGTATTGATAATGGTTGTTATTCTAATGATAACAATACATATATTTATAAGATCAGGAATCCAAACCCTAATACTCTAAACCCTAGACGATACGCCCTAATGGGCCTAATCATCTAATATCCTAATACCGAAATCAATTTTATCAGTTAAGTTAGTTAACATTTACATTAATTTATTATTATGTTTATATTAGTATTTGTTGGACTTTTATAATAAAAGTGACATTTGAATTTGTTTTTAGAAATTCAAATTTGCACGTTATAAGTTAAAATTTGAATTTGTTTTTAGAAATTCAATCTTTGGAAAGTTATTAAGTTCAATTTTAAAACAAATTCTACAATTAACTAAGGGCTTGTTCTTCTCAGCTAAAGGGAGTTGATTTGAACCGAATAAAGTTGATTTAAACTTATATTTAATTTGTGAAGAGATGAGCTGAACTGAATTGAATGAAATTGAACCGAAATGAATATAGTTAAGCTGAAATTAAATGAGCTGAACTTAAATCGGAAAAAATAAGGTCAGATAAGTAGGAGTAACTTTAGAAATAGGTAACTTTGATGTGGTTGTATATTAACTAATACAAATTCTCATTTCAGACGACAACTATTCGTCTTCAGCTTAAGACGAATAGTATACTGTATACAAACCAAATCACCCACACTTGTTGCCTAGAAAGTGCAAAATTTTTGTCTTTTACTGCTCTACTTGATTGTATTTGATCCGTCTTAAGCAAGACTTATTGATTAATTAATTATATATTTATCTGATCCATTTTTCTATGAACCACCTAAATCAAAAGCATACAAGTTAATGTTTACTTAATTTTTATTTGTTTTTTTAAGTAAATTTTGCAGTCTTTGCTTAGAACTTTATAGAAAGAAAGCCTAATAAAATGTCACGTATGTAAGTGTGTCAATGCTCTGGAATAGCAGTTACCAAGTTAGTTTATCTTTATCTCTTCTCTTCTTTTAATTTGTGCAAACAAATTAAAGTTGGTAGAGTATTGTGAAAGCCAAGTTAATAAACTTGTCTCACTTGATAACTTATTCAACTCAACCTTAGCTTGATTGATTATTGCACATATATTTGTTCAACTACTAATTTATACTACTAGCTCCTTCTCACTATTGTATGTCATCAATCAACTAGATCTGTCAAACGGGTCGGGTCGATTCAGTCACAAGTTCGATTGTATAGATTGGGTTGAATTCGAGTTACAGGTCAGGTCTGAGTAAGAAAATTGGTCAAAAAGTTCTTGTCAATCATATATCATAATAATCAACTAGACCTGTCAAACAGGTCGACGTGTCTGATCCCTGATTCCCTGGTGGGTCATATGGGTTTGGGTGAATCCTAGTTAGGGCTGCACATAAAGTAGACCGGACGGTTCGGTCCGGTCTGGACCGAATACAATCCGGTTCGGTCTCCGGGTCCACATAAATATTGTGATCGGTCTCCTGTCCGGTCCAGTCCAAGCAAAAAAAATCATCTCAAATTACCTTTAAAAATATAACCGGTCAAGTCCAAACCCCAAAAAACCCGGACCTAAAGGGTTCTGGTCCGGTCCGGGTTCGCACCTAACCGATCCGGTCTCCGGGTTTGGGAAATGGAGTTGTTCAGTCTGTGGGTCTTTGCGGTTCGGTTTGGTTCTGGACTGATGAACACCCCTAATCCTAGTTATGAGTTGGGTTAGGATCGGAAAATGGCTCAAAAAATTTGTTCAACTAATTTATACTACTAGCTCCTCACTAGTCACTAGTGTATGTGGTCTATCATATCATATATCATAATCAACCATGCAAAGGTTGTTCAATAAGTTTACCATATGATGGATAATCTTTGAAGACATAGTAGTGGGTTGATCGGTTATGACTTTAATTGCGTCAATTAATGCATAAATTCATCAATATGGAATTCGAGTTGATGAATTGTTGGTACTTGATGGTGGCCAAATAAGAAGCAAACCTAATAATTGGACAAGTTTTGTGAATAATATGGATCCTATCTATTATCTCGATCTCGTCTATATTTTCTTTTAAATCATCTAAAATTATTTTATGAAACGATTTAACAAGCAACAATAGAATAATGAATAAATAAAAAATTGTCTTAAAGAATGGAAGAAATGAAGATTTCTTACTTGGTAAAAGTGCATTTTCAAGATATAACTCGTTTTCATACTTTTTTTTTGTCTGTTTTTCGACAACTGTAAAGTAAGGATGCAATTACATAATGTTAGAGCAAACAATACCCTTATAACACTCATAATTAAACATCACTACGGTACAAATATTAACTCGTTTTCATACATTGTATAGGTAATTAGGTATTAACCTTGTGCATTTTCTTATACACACAACACATCAGGTAAAAACATTTAAATTTAACGAAAACGTTTGCCTGAGGATGATTTTTAGACTCGACTTCAAGCCATTGTTAAAAGATATTCCGTACAAGTTAGGAACAATCTCATACTTAAAATGACAATGTATTAAGATAAGTCAACGACAGTTTTAATCGAATTCGATGAATAAAACATATTTTTTGACGATAATAGCAATATACCAAGTTTAATACTTTGAAGTGTTTAAGGAAAATATCAGTTGGATCACAAAAGTAAAAGGTATTGTAAGAATGGTGTGAATTAAATCAAAACAATCGGGTGAAAACTAAAAAAATATTTATAAAATGAAGAAAATGTTGGGGTCAAAGTACGATTTACTTGCGATTCGTTAGAAAACTTGTTTCACATACGATTTGTTAGAAAACTTGTTAATTTTAAGGAAGATCTACCAATATGGAATATTACTCGAGAAAATCCATTTTGAGGTAGTATGTTGACACTAATTGATTGGGAAGGTATTGTCAAAATTCTAAACAAAATGTCCTCCTTGTTAAATAAATGAAAACAATCTTACTTATACGAACATCTTCATTTAGATCGGACTTATTCTAATATACTCCGGATATTTCAAAGTCAACATCCACACATGTCGAATCTAAAATTGACTCGATTATAATCTTGATATTATAACTAATTAAATAAAATTGTACAAAATACCATACTATCTTATACTCTACCATCAATGTATATAAGTTATTATTATACAATAAATCCAAATAATCTCATTATCTACCCCAAAACATTTAATCCATTTCACAATAAATTACTTTAAATGGTTAGATATTGTATAGGAAAGGTGTCCAACTGTACAATCAAGCCATCTCGACGTCCACGATCCGTCTAAAGTTGAAGACGGATAGTGACTCTTTTATAAAATGCAAGTGGAAAGACAATTGAGGGATATCCATTTTCCACGCACTTACTCTATCCACTTACATTTTCTGAGAGAGACAATACCCGTCTATTAAATTTGTGATGAACAATATATGAACCATTAAAATATTATAATTTGTTTTGAAAATAAAAAAAAACCAACCCATAAATAAAAACCAAGCTCCCTTCCTCTACTCCCCTTACATTTTCACACACAACAATAAATACCTCACTTCCTCTCCTTCCCCCTCTCCCTAATTCCAAATCCTGTTCCAAAATTACCGCGTCCAAACGGAGAAGAAAGAGTAAACCGTCACAACTACGACAATGTTTTCGCATTCCTCCGTCGTCTACGGCGGCCCAACCAGACAAGTTTTCCCGGTTGACGACGACTCCGACGTCTCTCAACGATTCCTTGAGCATCTCTCCGCCGGTGATATCACCGACGCTTCCGACGCTATTTCCGACCGTTACTTCGACGTTAACTTCGTCGGCGTTGTTTCTCTTAAGCTCCGTCGTAACGACGTCGTTCTCCGAGATCATCTCCCTAGTGACGTCGCCGTACAGTATGATGAGTTCAAGACTGACGTCACTCCGTTGTTTCTCGCTGCTCACTTCGGTCACCTTCATATCCTTCGCCAACTCCTGGTACGTATTATTAAATTAATTTATTCTCGAGTTTATTTTTACTAATATTTCATTGAATTGTTTACTTTTTTTAAATTTCTCTCCAAAAATTACAGAGTAAGGTCCGTTGTTAATAATGAGCTAGTTTTAGATTATTGCTCCCGTTTGATTTTGAAATCGTCTGGAAAAAGTGATAAATGATACAGAAGTACGCGTAAGGAACAAAATCGTAAATTTTGTCATTAATTGTTAATGATGAACAAGTTTTAATTTATTACAAGACGATTTTGTTTGATCTGTGTACAACTCAATGAAACCGAGAAAGTACGAATAAGGAGTGAAATCGTAAAAATACGTTAGTTATTAATGATGAGCTAGTTTAATTATCTTAAAGGTGATTTTGTTTTATTTTGAAAATTCGTTTGTAAACTGTGATACTTCAAAATGATACAGAGAAAGTACGAATAAATAATGAATCGTAAAATTACATTAATGTTAATGATGTGCTTGTTTTAGTTAATTATAAGTCGATTTTGTTTGATTTTGTGTAGCTAATTAATCAAGATAATTTTCCTGAATTTGAATTTAAAAATCGCGATCATTAATTTCCGGTATTTTTAACATGAATTTTGAATAATCTGTAGAAGCAGAAATTGTCTAAAAGTGTATAGTTTGTGGTCCTCAATTGAAGATACTTAGATATGTGCTAAAGTTAGTATGAATACTTGTTTGAATTTCAAACTTTTGATTTGTTATATATGTTGTTGCTTAACTTCCATAGCTTTTTGTATACTTTCAACACTTCAAGTTTTATTTTAAATTGATTTTGATACTATTCGAGCACTATTTCTTCCTTTTTAGGTTGCGAATTGAAATATTACTCTCTCCGTCTCAAAATTATTTATGTAGTTTGTACATTTCTTCCTTTTTAGGTTGCGTATTAATGATTATTACTTGTTACAATATTTGTAAGACCGTTGTATTGTGTAAAGAAACGAACAACCTTATAATATCTAACTTGTAGCTTGATCCTGAGATATTGGAAAACAAATTATTTATGTAGTTTGTACATTGTTAGGAAAATATATTAAAAAATATAATTCCTCTACTTCACTAACACCTTCTCAATTAACTAGAACTCGGGAAGAGAATTTTTTGAATCCGCCATCATTAGTTGAGTGTTGCCTAAGTTTATAACGATTTTACTCAATAATTATTGTTGTGTATAAGGTGTGATTTAGAAGAACAATAAAGTCATTAAGTGATTTACGCGGTACATGAGTTAAAATTTGTTTACTCCAAAGTTAATTACTCTACTAATATCTAGTTGATGCTTTTGTAGAGCACCTTTTTTTCTTCACATTTTTTTAGTACAAGGTTCGTTTACTCCATTCTTTTTATTGTTAGGTGGTCCAACTAAACGGTTGCTTTGATAGGACTGTCTAAAAAGATAATTAGCGCTAATCTTGGTTGATGATGACTTTTGTTAGTACAGTAATTAATTAATAAAGGCAACATAAATTTGGATAGTACCAATTTACGGTTTTCTAATGCATGTTCAGTGTATTTTGGAAAAAAATGAATATAATCGGATGTATTACTTTAAATTTTACTTGTTTTTGAGGATATATGTATTTTTTCTGAACTTATTATTTCAAACCTTATTTATTTTTGAGCTAATGTGTACCTTTTCTGAGCTTATTAAAGTTTATAAATTAGATTTTAATTTTTTTCTCATCAAAACTCAAATTTAACTAAGTTTGTATGTAATATTTTTAAGTTTTATTGTAATTTTTTTATCTTAATGTTTGGGTTAATGAACTCAAAAACTTTATAGTAAAACCCATAATTTTTAAAATAAAACTCAAATTTTTTATTATAATATTCGAAAAAGGGAAATGATAAATACAACTCTTAGGGTTGTATCTAAGAAACTAAAAGAGGAAAGAAATTACTAATATATGCATTAATTGCATGGGTGAATGCGTAATTTAGTTGTTAATTCCAAAATTACTACCAAATTTGGAAGGTTTTTAATGCTTAAATACAACCCTAAGGGCTGTATTTATCATTACCGTTCAAAAAATATAAAATTGGTGGTAGTATTGAATATATAATCCACTTACTGTGTATTTTGCGCATATGTTAATAATTAAAAAATAACACAGAGATTATAAAAAGTATCTCTAGAAATTCCCAAAGTGATTTAAAATCTCAATTTTTCATAAGATTCGTACCCATTTTATCCAGTTTGAATCATTAACCAGTGTCCAAGTGAACATACCTTGGAAAAACTGATTTACAATCTAATAAGTACTGAAGTGTTGAGGTAAGGTTTTTTAATTGGTCTTATCTCTTATGCAAGATCGTAATTATTTTAACCATTAATACATGGCATGTGAAGTTGAATCACTCAATATTGTACGACGAGATTGTTTGAATACAGTATTTATGAAGGTAGTTATGTTTTAGTTGTAACTTGTAATTTCTATACCCCATAACCTTGTACACCTTTGTCTGTCTAATTATGAAATTATTATCATTTATCAAGGTAGTACCACTCTACCAAATACTGTAGTATTCCCGTCATTAATTTTAAGGGTGGCCCTATGTACATTACCAATATATTCCGGGACACTAGTTTTATATTTTATATAAAGGGTATTTTAATTACTTAAAATTCGAGTGTCTCGTAAATTTTAGCACCCTTAATTTAATTGTCGGGAGAATGAAATTACAATTTTTTATCTGACAGCCCACAAATGACATGTTCTGCAATTACTAGTGTCACGTTTAGCTCGATGTCACTGTACTATATACATTAATTATTACACCAATACTAATTTGATTTTTTTTCGAGGTAATTGCCACTTGTCTTGATACCCGAAATGAATTAAAAAAACGTGTGACAAACTTACAATATTTGGACGCTTTGCTACTTGTGGTTTACAAGTACTCAGGTCTCAGGTAGTATTATCACTATCATGGTATTCAATTTTGATTTTTAAACTTTAATTTCGCAATCAATCGACATCATTTAACATCACTCGTTGTTTATAAAATTATTGATATCGTCTCAAAATATGGTCGATATGACTATATATTGATACGGAGTACACTGATTAGTTTATTTCTTGGTCTTAGTATTATTGGTAGTCTTGAAACAAGACTTTGGTAAGATTATTGGTAGTCTTGAGACAAAACTTTGGTAAGATTATTGGTAGTCTTGAGACAAAACTTTGGTAAGTCTTAAAACAAGACTCACTCAAGACTATCAATAATCTACAAAAGTCTTGACAAAGTCTTAAGTTGAGTCTTGGAAATCCAAGACTCAGCTTGAGACTTTAGGTGAATCTTGACCCCACCATGAGGGAAAAATATCCAATTAATGGATACCATGTGACATTTTTTTTTTTTAAAAAAAAAAAAAGTGAAGTGGAAAGTAGAAAAGTAGAGTTTGAGGTGAGTCTGACGGATAATGTATAAAGTCTGAGGTGAGTCTGAGGTAAATCTGAACAATAAAAAAATAATAAAAGTTAGTGAAAAGCTAATATGACAGAGTCTTAAGATTTTGGAGAGTTGACGGATAATTTTACCCTTACTAAGAAAAAGGTTACTTGGAGTTGGGGGACTGTTACCATATGAAAAACCTGAAGTACAATAAATAGCTATTATTATAAACTTTTGTCTGTCTAGTAATCAATTATAATAAAAGATTTCGGGTACGGGTGCGGGTACGAGTACGAGTACGAGTATTGTTTTTACTATTAAATCTGTGATGTTATTCTGTCATCTAAAGCTTGCTAGTCAAGATGCTGTACCTAGTAGAATCATATTTCACTTTAATTTTATGGATTATTATGTTTTTTAACTGCTGTGCTCTTCTGCTATCATTAGTTTAAGAAGTTATGCTACTTTAATGCATATGGTTTTTACTTTACTTCATCTGCACAAATACAGTATTGTTTAATGAGGAGTAGTTGACCAATTTTCACCCCTGGTAAATTCTCATTGACATATAGACAACTCATTACTTCAGACTTCAGAGCATTTACTGCTTCAGCAGAATATAGATTCAAGGAAATGTGATTGAGCTGTGGTGAATAAAAGAATGTGGGAACTTGAGTAATTTTTGCTCAGTTTCCCAAATTAAGCAGTCTTGTTTAATTAATTGGCAGACGATTTTTAATCACCATGGTTAATATCTACACTTGAAATAATATGTTAATCCTTACACAGTTGGTCTCGCTTAAGACGGTTATGTTCGTCTTAAATGTTAAAACGGCCAAATACTACCCTATATAGGTGGATGAGACAAGAGTTTGACATTTCCTAGGCATTATGTTTTTTGTCTCATCCATCTATATGACCTGCAATTTGATTGTTCAAGTGCTCCGCATATTCCTTGGTTAAAATCTATGTTATAGTTTTGTTGGATTGTCATTGAGCCGTGATTTTCCTGATCGCGATTCTGAATTTATTAGCATTAAAACTTTCCTTGTAGCTCGCTTCACACGAAACTACGTACCTGATAATTCGTTGGATCTACGAGTAATTTCCTATATGCTAGTTCTCATGCAACCTAGTCACCAAGTCCATTATGTACCACGTCTTGCCTCCTGACCTCGGAAAATGGGGGATGTGAATACAGGATCAGATTGAGAAGGACATGATTGATTCTCTTAGATCTGATTCAGGGCAATTATATACTCTTTTTGTCATTGCTACCTACATAGGATTCTTGAATTAGTAGCTATAATATGATAATTGAACACTTGAATTCCAAAGATGACATGAGGCACATGATTATTATGCTAGACCCATATGCAGATGTCCCTCATTCATGATGACAAAATAACATTGCAGTCTGCGAAAACACCCTGCAGAAGATTTTTCTTCTATATCAATAATATAATTTAGACATTTAGCTAATGTTCCATGCTCCTTAATTTGTACTGTCCTAACATTTTCTTAGTGTTCCCCTGTCTGTGTCAGTGACTCCAAATAATAATCCGTAAGTCCACAAACGAAGATAAAACTCGTTTTACCATGCCAAAATAATTACTGCAAAAAAGCAATGGTAGTTAAATTTTTCGACTTTTGATGAATTTCTGGAGCTTAATTAGCTGTTTCATGGATGGCAGAATGTTGGAGCTGATGTAAACCAAAAACTGTTCAGAGGTTATGCAACGACAGCGGCAGTGAGAGAAGGACATATAGATATTTTAGAGGTGTTAGTCAAGGCAGGAGCATCTCAGCCAGCTTGCGAGCAGGCGCTCCTGGAGGCAAGCATTCATGGGCGAGCAAAATTCACGGAGCTGCTCATGAGGTCTGATTTGATTCGGCCCCATGTTGCCGTGCATGCTTTTGTCACAGCATGTGGCAGAGGATTCACCGACGTTGTTGAGACAATGATCAAGGTAATATACTATAACCTCAGCATATCCCATGCGAATATAAGATCCATGACATTATTGGATTATTTGGCATTTACTTATCAGCTGTTTTGTATTATTTTGCTCATTATTCATCTAAATGCCAAAAAAATGCTAAAATTTGATTTTACAGTCCCATGGTGATTTCACTCTCCAGTCGAAATCAATTTTGAAATTGTAAAGAATATTCCCTATGTTACTTCTGTCACAATTCACAAACAAGCATGCTCAATGTTTCTTGGATGTTTTCAATCTTGACATGTATCTAGTAAAACACTAAAAAAAAATCACATAACGACCCTCTTAGTAAGACTCATAGATTACAATGTTTTGATTATTATCGTTCGAAATAAAGTTGAATTATTCTACCCCATCCCATATTTATTGTTTTTACTTCTCAGTTGATTTTAGTGATCAATCTTCGATTATCTTTAACCATCAATTTAAATTCACGTGGAAATACAGTGTAAAATGTGTGATTTCAATTTTTTTTCCAAATAACTGTCTTCATGTATTATTTTAAAAACGCGTTTATTATGGAAAAATCTGGTAAAAATCGACATAGTTTGATCATGAAAGCTAACTAAAGACAAGATGAGAAGGAAGGAAGTAGTAGTGTAATACTCCTCCAAATAGGGTGATACATAGCTCAGTGAGTAATTTCTTGTGTTCTTGTGTAACTGACAGTGCGGAGTTGATACCAATGGGGTGAGCCGTGTACTAGTACAATCATCAAAACCGTGTCTTCATACCAATATCAACTGCAATGGACTCGTGGCTGCAGTTGTTGGCAGGCAGGTCTCTGTTGTCCGCTTACTGCTACAGGTAAATGCTTAGCTCTTTCTGTAGATTCTGTGACTGAAGTGACTCACCTGGTTCATCACCTGGCCCATATCACTAAGAGCCAACTACTACTACTTGACATCAGTTATTATCATCCCTCTTGACCCTTGTCCTTGCAAATTTGTGAACTAGTGAAGTATTTTGGAATATTGTTTGTTTGATTACATCTTAGGCCCGAGGGCTATTTACTCGGAATCATCCTTCTTTCGTTGGGTTTTAAATTTTTGTGAAAAAGAATTAGCGCTTGATTAGGGATGACAATGGATCTGGTTGAATAGTAACTTGGTACGGTGCGTGTGACTTCCTAAAAAAGACGGTACTTGGTCATTTTCGGCTTATGCTCGACTGGGATATCACACTTTCACCCACTATGTATGGTACTCGACCACTCGGTGTAATAATTCATAAGATATCACGTTATCACACGTTGAAGGCTTATGCTCAGTGATTTAAAGTAGTTTTGAAATTAGATAGTGCCTTAATATGGTGCTGAATGCGTCTAATTTCTAGTCAATCATCAATACAGCATCACTCATTTGTTGCATTTACAATTTAATTGGTCTGCTGCCTCCGTTTTAAGTTTAAAACGAGTCATATACTAACCCCTATAAATAACCGGGAGAAGTTTGATGTTTTTTTAGACATTCTACTTTTTCTCTCCTTTGTTTATCTATTTGATCAATTTCATGTTTAAGACGGATATACCGTGTTAAATGAAAAAATTATTACAGTTTACAAGTTGCATGTGCCCCCTCAATTTTCAGTGTGAGACCTGGTCATCCTATCTTTGTACTGTACTCAAGTGACGTGTGTGGTTGTTGGGTACATTTATAAAGGTCGGTCCAACAACTTAACTGCATTTGTACAGCTGAGATTGTGTACCTTAGCAGTACAACGAACCCGTACACGGGTCCTTGCATGGGTTGAGAATCTTCATAACCGGACCCAATATTTGATATGTAGACCAATATTTGCATGACACACTGTTTACAAAATTATTGACTCTAGTAAATTCATCACCCGGGTACTGAATTCATTATCATTACCTTATGATCCATCAATATTGAACATATCCTTCTCAAACTTATCATCCGCGTGTACATATCAGATTATCAACTAGTTTAACTGATAAAGTTATGCACGATAATACTTGTAAATTGGGGTCGACTCTTATCAGCATTAAAACTACCTTTATGACTCTCTTTGCTGCTATTTTATTGCTCGGTTCGGTGACTTTTACCTAAAATAAATTTACTTATTAGAGAAAGGAAAAAACTATAAAAACAGCTCGATGTATATAGAAGCAAAACTATACTACTACCTTGTGAATTGTGATTCTAAAGTTCTAATCATTTCTATGTCTAAGCAGGCCAATGTAAGAACTGACATTGAAGTAAAGCTTGGAGCATGGTCATGGGACACAGATTCCGACGAAGAGTTTCGAGTGGGTGCCGGACTAGCTGAGCCATACCCCGTCACATGGTGTGCGGTCGAGTACTTTGAAAAAACAGGCACGATTCTTCAAATGCTCCTCAGAAAAAACTCCCCAAATGCCATTCATCAAGGAAGAACTCTTCTCCAACATGCCATTCTATGTGCAAATACTAAGGCTGTCAATGTGTTGCTTGATTGTGGAGCTGATATCGAGTTTCCTGTAAAACCCTTACACATGGCTGCTCGTCTTGGATTACAGACTATCCTCAGAGTACTACTTGATGCCGGTAGCGATATAAACTCGAGAACTAAGTCTGGTGATACGGCTCTAATGATGTGTGCTAAGTACAAGCAAGAAGAGTGTCTTAAAGTATTAAATGAGGCTGGTGCTGATTTTGGGATTGTCGACAATGGTGGCAACTCTCTGCAACAAATTGCTAGCGCAAATAAATGGTCATCTGGGCTCCAACACGTAGTCTTGCAAATCATTAAAGCAGGACAAATTCCCCTAAGTAGTAATAACTCAAGCTTTTCACCATTGTTGTTTTCTGCACAGACAGGGGATATAGAGGCTCTCAAAATCGTAATGGCACAACCAGGGATAGACCTTAACATAGTAGATGATATGGGTTTCACGGCAGTCTTACTTACAGCCTTGAAAGGTCATGTCGAGTCATTCCGACTACTTGTATATGCCAAGGCTGATGTGAAGATACGTACTAAATCAGGAGAAACTGTGCTTTCCTTGTCCGAGCGAACCCACAAGAGAGACTTGTTTGAAAAGGTATTGCTTGAGTATGCACTTGAGATAGATAGTCGAAATGGTGAAGGTTTCTATGCCCTACATTGTGCAGCACGTAAGGGTGACCTAATTGCAGTCCGCCTTTTGATCAGTAAGGGCTATGATATCAACATTCCGGATGGAGATTGCTATACACCTCTAATGTTGGCAGCCCGAGAAGGCCATGCCCATATTTGTAAGTTCTTGATCTCTCAAGGGGCCTCTTGTGAATACAAGAACCCTAGGGGTGAAACTGCAATAACACTAGCAAGGAGCAACACCGGAAAAGGAAATGATGCTGAATATGTTATACTAGATGAGCTCGCTCGTAGGTTGGTGTTGAGTGGTGCCTGCGTCCAGAAACACACAAGGGGTGGAAAAGGATCGCCCCATGCTAAGATGATCCGGATGGAGAGTACTAGTGGGGTCCTTCAATGGGGGAAGTCGAGGAAGAGAAATGTTATCTGTAGGAAAGCCGAAGTAGGTCCTAGTGCAAACTTCCGGAAGAATAGGCGAGGAAAGGGGGACTCTGAAGACAGTGGAGTGTTTCATGTGGTGACGACCAAAAACAAGGAGGTGCATTTTGTGTGCGAAGGTGGTTGTGATGCTGCTAAATTGTGGGTTAGAGGGATTAAGCTTCTAACTAAAGATGTCGCATAAGGTTCCAGCCCAAGCAATATTTTGGTTTGTAGTAGTGTAATCCTTCACCTCGAAGTATTTTTGTATTGTAAATAGTTCACAAAAAAGAAAAAAAAAACTTTCAGAGATTTTGACCAAGAGATAGTTCTTTTAGAGAGAAAAGCGATAAAATTCCATACGCAATGAGTAATTTTATAATCCCTTTTCGACTTATATAATTGTTTCAAGGAAATGCATACTGGCCATCTAAACTAACATACTCCTATTAAAGCCACCACTCCCGATAAAAGAAGTTTAATCGCCCTATCAAATCAAAGTTACTAATGCGAAAATACTTGATCTGCGTCCTAAAAACACATTACTAAAAAAACTGAGTGCCAGGGTATAAAACCTGGCATGATGGTACAAGAAAATCATGTAAAATCTGCTGAAGCTGATCCTTCTAGGCAGCAGAGATTTCCTTCTCCTTTGCTTTGCACATGTCCTCAGCCGACTTGACAAACTTCTTAGTCAATTCGTCAATCTACCAAAGCGTAACACCCTTTAGAAAGCAATAGTAGGCAGATAAAAAACAGCAATGACAAATATTAAGCTGTGGTTTTAAACTACTCACTTCCTTCTCAAATCTTTTTGCGCTATCTTTGGGATAACCAGCTTTCTTTATAGCATCCAATGCCTGCACGACAATTTAAAATGGATTCCACTTGAGCTTGTTTAAATATCATAATTTGCATTGATCAGGCTCGAGTTGAGGATGTAAAACTAATGGACCAAAAGTGGTTACGGAGAACACAGTTAGCTTAACTTGCTAAATGGTCCCTAGGCAGTCACAGTTGAAAAATATACTCATATCTAAGGAACTTTCAAGTGTCCTGAACAATAACTCGGCATGTATCTTAACATACATGTACTACAAATATATGCTTATTGAGTTATTGTGAACCGAATAGTCAATAACCATGTTACTCATACTTGGCTGTAATTGTTGGCCATGCTATTTTGAGGGAACGAAAATCATTTTTTGGCCTAAAATTAAGTGTCCAAGTGTCATGTTTCAAAAGTAGTGTTGAGTCAACATGTGACACGCAGCAAAAGTATAGCGTTGAAGCAAAGTTGGCCGAAAATGAAGTGTCTAAGTGTCGTGTCATTTCAAATATAGTGACATGTCAACATGTAAGGCAGCCAAAGTAAAGTGTCCAAGTAACATAGTAGCTCAATATGAATCCCAACTTCCAAGTAAAGTGTGTATCATTTCAAATATAGTGACGTGTCATTTCAGAAAGACGCTGATGGTTAGAGATAGAGCCACTTTTATGATTTTATCAACAATGAACGATGACAGGGCTGAGGTTGAAGAAAATTATAAATAATATCCAAGAACCTGTTACATTGGCATGTGAAGCGCATTTGCTCACCTAACCGTGTAAACATAAATACTAGTAGTACGTTAAACTAAAAAATGAGAAAATTAAACCCATCTTTCCAAACCTGAGAGCCTAAAAAACAAGCGAAATTAGTGCAGAAAAAGTTTTACAGCTTACCTTTTGACGAGATCTTCTAATGCTTTGTTTGACATCCTCACTTGATTTTGAAACAACCTTACTAATCACCTAGACAAGACCAAACAACAAACACAAAATCAGTGCTTTGAGCTAAAAAAATAAAATAATGAACAGTAGCCAGCTACAGGATTGAGCTACACCTGTATGTGTTCTTTGGTTAACCTGCTCATCACAAAAAACAACACAATTTGTCAGTCATGTGTGTATATATATATAATTATATATCATGATGTAGCCATAAAAGCCCCTTTTCTGAACAAATGATATAAAATCAAAAGGTGAAGATGATAGGTTAAAGTACTGAAGATAAGCATAAGTCACTCACGGAGGAACCGCAGCTATTAAACGCTGACCATCAGATCTAGGGTTTAAGCCTAATGGGGATGAAGCAATGGCTTTCTCCAATTCTTTGATCGTCTGCCAAAAAAAGATCCAAGTTTGAAACAATGTATCTCATCTATGTTGGGTTTCGGGAGACAATTAAGTATAATAAAGTCAAGGTGGGTAAGGTGCCCGCAGAACAATAAAAGAACAGAAAAATGAAGCCTTGAAATTCCTTAGTTTTAATAAATAGAGAACATGTGGAGATTTTGTAATGTTGTATGCAAGAATCCAGCATTGGCCAAGTAAACTAGTTTCCACTGCACATCTACAAGCTACTTTCCCTATCTTCCCCATCTCATGCAATTATACCTTATTCCATACATCGCATATAGGAACCAATGAAATCATGCAGGTGAAGCAAAACAACTTATTTATCAAATTTCCTCACATCAACATGCACCGCTGTGTATGAATTTAACATTTGTTGGCTCTCTGTGCCAGAGGCCATTTTAGATAAGTTACCACTACAGAGTTTCGTGGTACATGGTAGCTTCTAGCATTTCGAAGTTAGTAACCTTTTTGTTTTCATAATTGTTCTTTACAAAGTATAATTTAATAACCACAAACAAGTTTTTGAGAATGAAAATATACATATCTTCTAATTTGGTTTGAGAATTTTCAAAAGTTTACTTGTGTTGCACAGTTTCATGTTCAATTCTGTTTGGGAAACGGATTGAGTTAATAGGGAACTTAGTGGGTGCAAATGTAAAGCACTATGGGGACCTAATTCACGAACAATTTGTGTTTCAGTACCCTGGTTTTAAAAAAAGCACTTTAAAAAAGAGCACTTGTAAGGTCCAGGCTCAATGAGACACTTGCGATGCACACAGGCATGCAAATTCCATATATTTTATTCTAGTTTTTTTTAGGCCTTTCCTTCACCTCAGTTCCCTATTTTACAACTTCACCCGATTTAAAATCCAAAAAGGTATTGTGGCAATATATTTTACATCGAAAAGCGAAATAATGAATATGCGTGCATGTTGTACCTTGTCGCCACAGCCCCACATTGCCTTGGCGCGAGTTGTACCTTCTAAAACTAAGATTCAGTACATACGATTTGGTTCAAGGATCGCCAACTGAGCCCCGTACCACACTCCCGTAATGAGGATAAAAGACAAGAAATTAGCTAAATAGTGTGGGTCCAGTAGGAAAAAATAACAAGGACAGCAGAAATAGAGATCTCTAACAAAAAGAAGAGTAAGCCTATAAAGAAAGGTTTAGTTACTTCTGGATCGTATGGAGTTACTGCCAGGGTTTTGTGATCAATAATGGTGACAAGAGCAAGTCGATTCAGATTCATCTTTACACCACGAGTTTCAACAATGATATGGTCCAGCATTCCTGCAAAAAAAAGTTATTAAACTATCAACAGTAATCTAAGTCAGCTTCATATTTATTGTAGGTGTCAAATTGTCAGAGTACTGTACCTATAGAAGCTCTTCCAGTTCGTAACTTAGTTAGCTCTCTTGACAATGCATCTACTGCTGCCTCCATCTGAGATACAGCAGTTGACTTTACGACGGGACCTATGTCTTCGACAACTACATCTGTATCACCCTCTACAAAAATTTCAAGTTCAAGCACATTAACAATCACATCTTTAAATTACACAGACAACTTATGGTTTACCACAACGATTTCACACGGGACTTCTAATGGAAATTACATTCTATCCGACTTTATGGTACTGACAGTTTAGGTGCACCTTAACTATGTTTAGAAGGGAGATCTAGGGAAAAGATGTTGGACGCGGAAACATATCCAAGGTTTATTTCATTAAAAGCTGATAAAAAACACTAACAATCATCTGGAGTAAACGTCAGCTTACATGACTATATTACAGAAAATTATAATTTATCGTCTTCATGTCACTTAAGTGGAAAAGACTATTTTCTCTTACAGTCAACAACTCCATACATTTTCAAAATTGATAGTCCCTCCATTTCATACATCTATTGAAATATTATTGATAACCATCCGTGTATATAGTGCTAATGATTACCCTCTTACCTTTCGCAACTGCTGGTTGATTATGGAATTTCTTTCACCAAGGAACTCTTCTAAAAAATTGAAGGGTAGGGGTGAAAAGGGGCGCCCTAACTAGATGCAATAAAAAAATGCTGCCCTTTCATGGAACCATCATGGTAATATATGAAATTCGTCGAGAAACCCCAATTCCCCAAAGATTCACAAAACTGCATTTCATGGCTCCGCCATTCATCTACTTAGGATGAATTATGATAAGAATTTATTTAATTCACATTCATTTTTTGCAAAAATTCAGTGTTTAATACAGTTCAAGGAACAAATTCGGAGTTCATGGTACCCTACTGAATTCACATACAAAACACTCTCACAACCTAGTTCTCAACGAACTCCTTCACCATACAGCACAATTCGGTTTGAAGATCAGTCGTTTGAACCCTGAACCACACAAGCAGAAACCATTCTTCGCCAAGAAAGGATAAAAAATCAAAATATTTTGGAAAGACTCAAACTTTGGACTAATTTGGGCAAATAAGACAAATTGACGAACATATGATAGTTCTCCGATACCCACATAATTTCCTAAATATTGGACCTACTTTGTCTATCAATGTTCGGCTGCAGCAAATCATGAATGTGTTTTACACGTCTAATATACTATATCGTGAATTCATGATGCGTGCTTAAAAATTACACCTGAGATTCTGAGACGCTCTATTAAGAGCATGTCGCATATCTGATATGACGTATTCATATCAGATTACGTAACTTGGACATCAATATTTACATAAACATTTTAGATAAATTGGGGATTCATGTTCTTCTTCCAACAATTCGGCCCATGGTGCCGAAAATATAGAAGTAGAAGCTAGTGACTTAACCTACACTATCCATTAACAAAAGATATCCCAGCTTAGTACATCTTCCCTAAATACACCACAGACAATCGACAGCAATGTGAATTAAAACAGCAGTCAATTACTCCTTCCAAAATCTCCAACATCCTTCTAACCACCTCACGATGAGATTTAACCCCGTTCCGCCAACAGCTACTTAAGCATCACTAAATCCAGTATGACACTATGACCTAACTTCTTCTAATATAGGACTCATTGAAACTACAGCTCCATCTAATCAATCGGCTAACCAAAACTGCTAAAACAGCATAATACGGTAAAAATCATATATTCTCTCCGTCTCAATCATTTGTTTACCTTTTATTAGCACGAAAGCGCATCAATCAATAAATATCTATTCTTGAACTAGCTTAATCTTACATCAATGCATTACCAACAAATTTCCCAAACCTAATTCCCAAATAAACAATACATACAATGTTATTCCTTCAAAGAATTAAAATGCACACAGTAAAAATTAGTGGGTATGGAAACAGTCTCTTTGTGTTACTAACACGGGGAAGGGGTAAGGCTGCATAAATCCGACAACCCGACATAAAAGCCAGTAAATAAATCAACAAAAGCGAAAAACTTTACTTGATTTCCGGCCTTTAGCAAAACCACGACGGAATTCCTTGAGAAAAAGGGAAGAAGAAAAGGTGGGATTGTTGGGGGAAGAACAAGGGTTAATTGGGGGTGAAATAATAGGGTGAGATGATGAAATTGCAGAAAAATTGCGGGTTTTTTGAAGAAAAGATGAACAAATTCGATGATTGTTGATAAGTAATTTTCTCATCGACATTTTTCCGTTTGAATTGAAAGAAATGTTTTGAGTAATTTTGATAGAAAATGTTAAGTGTAGAATTGAAAAGGGGTTTTTCAAGGGTTTCTGGGGTGTGAAAATACGGGTTGGTAAATCGGATCTAAACTGAAATTTGGGAGCGACAATGAAATCCAAAATCACAAATTCTTGTTTGGGACGACTAGGGGTTGTTAACGAGCCGAGACAAGCTCGAGCTTGAGCTTGGTCTTGCTCGGCTTGTGCTCAAGAACCAAAACTCGAGCTCGAGCCGATCTTGAACTTACCCGAGCTTGGAAAAATGTGCTCGTTATAAAGCTTGCGAGTTTTTACGCAAGCTCGAGCCCAAATTAAGCCTATAAAAAATTGTTTATTTTTTATTGTTTTTCTTTCGATATTTTCAATAACAAGGGTCGAAGATTATATGTAAAATATTTGGCAAATAAGCGAGACATTTGGTATGTGTGATACAAAAATATAATCATGATAAAATATTTCATGAAATATGAGCAATATCTTCTGTAATCACACAAGTTCGAGCCGCTCACGAGCTTTTCGAGGTGAGCCAGCCTTTGCTTGGCTTGACTCGTTAAACTCTCGAGCCGAGCCCGAGTCAAGCTCGCACGAGCCGAGCTTTGACCGAGCCGATCTCGAGTAGCTCGTGAGCTGTCTCGTCTCATTAACAGCCCTTGTGACGACTGACGAGTATATCCGTCACAAATTTGTGGCAGGTCAATAGATCACCCATATAAGTAGATAAACTGAACTGAAATGAACTTAATGAACTGAACTGAAGTAAGAGTTAATTTTGTGAAGAAAATAGCTGAACTGAACTGAATAAAGCTGGACTGAATTGAACTTAAGTTAACTTAACAGAGCTAAACTGAACTGAAATGAGCTAAAATTAAGTCCAAAAGAACAGGGTCAAAGATAAGACATTTTACTTTTTACGATATATTTCGATTTTTGGAGTACTCATAACCTGAATTGGAATCCCATGAGCATTAAAATTACAATTCATGGACTATACAACCAGTTGTACGGTGTAGAATCCGAGCTTTGTAATAAAGTATCCGAGCTTTATGTTAAAGAACATGAGCTTTATTAGAAAGTATTTGATCTCATCCATTTACACATTAAAAATATGAACTTTGCATTAGCTCAGAAAAAAGACATATAAGCTCGGATTCTTATACCTTGGTTGTATACAACTGGATGTATAATCCTATTTGTGTTAAAATTACCCTCATGACTCTTTACACCAAAAAAAAATGAGACTAGATTGCATTTTGGTGTAATTTATAATTAATTTATGGACAAAATAAAGTTGAGTGATAAAAACGGCGTAAAGATATGTACAAGTGGCCCTATGCCCCTATGGGTTTAGTGAGGTTTTATTTGTCCTTAGGGTGGTAATTAATTTATCTCTTCTTTGTGCTACCTTTGCTAAGTGTGGTAATGGGTAGTTGTTGTGCCCTTTAAGTTTCATTACTTCAATCATACAAGCTTGCATTGTAAACTAATCCACACATTGTCCAAAGTTTCCATTGTTTCCTCTTCATATGCATCTTTTACACTCTTAACCAACTCTTCTACTGACCTTGCTGGATGTTCATCTTGTAATGATTGAATAGACCTAAAGAAACCTAAGTCTAAAATGTTCAAATCAGGAGAATTAGCTGGTTGTTGTGTTAAT
>VHZZ01000792.1:5460-17065 GCA_009801015.1 Silene noctiflora
CTATGACCCCGATCGGGGTTGTGTGTCCCCGATCGGGGTTGTGTGTCCCCGATCGGGGATGATACCTTCTATGTTGTTTACATTTCAATTCCCTTCCCTATATAAAGGAGTGTGCTAGTGTATGAAAACGGCACTGGATCACCGTATTCTTTACCTAGAATGTGATCTTAGTCCCTCTTTATTTTCCTTTTGGTTTTCTCTCTTAAATTCCTTACATAGAGTTCACATACATTTTTGTTTCTTACATTTGTAATACAATTTAATCATTTGGCATTTTAATTCAAGTTAGTGTTCTTTATATTCAAGTATTCCAATCCTTCATGTTCTTAGAATTCGTCTACGGTAATATCAATCTATTTTATAAATTTATGTTGTTCATGTTAATTTATACTTCATTCACATGCTTTATTTTGCATTATAATCCCAACATGAGTAACTAATTTCTTAGTCTAGGGATTAGGTGAATAMGGTAATATCGATAAATAAAATGACTTGTTAACTTGGTTTTCTAATTATCATTTCTACAATGTTCGGTATGTTATGCTAGTTTACGTTTGGTGGCCACATTCTTAAACTAAACCCGTTATACATTTCTATAAGTCGAGAGGCACGGAAATTGTATTAGAACTTAACATGTGTAGTAGATCGACCTAGCTCATAGTGAAAGCTTGTTAGGACCCGATTTAAGGCCGATGCTAAAAGCGAGAGCTGGGCATCTATTGGCCTAAATGATTATTTGTGACTACTAATTTATCAACTTGTTAGATATTGATTTACTTGTACGAACCGATTCCCTAGATGTTTTCTCTTATATTTTGTTTACTTTTTACTTTATTAATTKCTTGTTTTTATACTTTGCCCAACTCAAATCAACCAACTCTCATTATAACTCGTGAACAAACCGAGACAAAATTCATCCCAAACAACTAAAGTTAACAACACCTACCTCTCTGTGGATTCGACCCCTTTATACTACATTTATTTGTTGTACTTAGGGTATTATTTTTGTATAGGGTACGACACCTATCAAAACACCTAAATTTAATAGATGTAATTATTAAATTATTATGTTGACACACCTAAATTAAATAGAACTAATTTAATTATTATATTATGTAATAATATAAAGCAATTCATATAAAACTAATGTAACACCCAGCCCAAATCCTGGGTCGGGAGCGGTCACTCATGGTAGCTCCTCAGGCTGTGTACCTGACCCACAGATCAATACGGGTAATTTCCAGCGCATTTTGTCCTCACTTATGCGCATTCCAAGAAACTTCCCAGGAGGTCACCCATCCTAAGACTAATCCTAGCCAAACACACTTAAAAGTGGAGTTATTTCGCATGGATAACCAGAAAAGAAAGTGCACTTTCTTAATATGCTTAATACTTTAATCCCTTTAAGTACTAGTCAGATTTTAAATCTATCAATGGATCTCTTCAAGGGGGTACCCCACTAGAATAAGGTATTCGATTTAGTGGAGTATTACAACTAAAATAATGAAGATAATAATAAAGTTAAGATAATAATTATTAACTAGATTACTGTTCTTTTCAAACAGTTGATCAAAATCTTACACCTTTTATAAATGTGTGAGCAAGGTGTTGTTGTTCACTAATGAATAATATCATGTAAAATGTATAGTAGCACATAATTTGGCTGGGCAACTCCTACATAGGTTTGGGAGATGTTATTAGTTGGGGTTTTCTGTGCGTACCTGTAACACCCGCATTTTAGTAGGAGCCTTCAACAAAAGTTCCCCAATTAATTAGAACTGTTATCATCTCGGAAATCCGAGACAGTGAATATCAAATTAAACAATAATAAAGTACTTTGAAAAAATATTACAACCTCAACTGAAAGATGTCTCAATATAACTAAAACATGATATAATAAACCTATTACATGCTTGTAAATAAATAATGTCTGAACTCAAAGTAGAAATACTAATGTCTGACAAAGAACTAGATCAACTTGTGAGACTAGACTTGTGATAGACTCCATCAATTTGTCTCAGACTCCGACACAACATCCATAGAAGCTCTTATTCAAACCTGCTAAATCAACTACTCCCCATTCAATCCGAAATTATTGAATGGATCAACACATGCCACCCCGTAAATAGGTGACTATAATACCCGCCCTACTGGGAGGCCCGTTGACTGACTATAGGTACCTTAGACCATGTGAGGCCTTGGATTAGGACCGTCGTTGGAGTTACTTTACGTTTTGGACATGACACTCGACCGAGTAAGGGTGGCACTTGACCGATTGCGGTGTACTCGGTCGAGTACACTGGTACTCAACCGAGTGCATGAGCGGCAGCGTAATATAAAGTTACGCGAAAGTCATAAATAGAAATGAATTCATTTTATTTCTTTTTCTCAAAAATTAAAGTCAGAACACTTCTCTTTCTACTTCCTTCCTTCCTCCCTATATCTCTTTCAAGCGTCCACATAGAAGACCACCATAGGAGTGGAGGTATGCGTCGGTCCTGGTCTAGTCACCCGTTCGTCATGTAAGGTAAGTCATCGTTGCCATATGCGGGTTTTAGGTAAGGGTTATGGTCATTTATAATCTGGTCATACCGTTGTAGGTGTCAATGACAGTTTTCCATCTTCATGTGTGCGTTGATGATCGATGCTTCTTGTATTTTTTTCCAGGTAGGGTCTTCCCTACTCAGTTGATTGTGTATCAGTATGAATATGTTGTGACAATCTTTATAATTATTGTATGATTGGTTATGATGGTGATATTGTGTTAGTATTGTGAGCCATTTCGAGAGATGGCCCCACCCCTATTGTTCGCCTCTTGTGTTTCTCGACGCAAGGGGGATGTGCGCATTAATGGACTTGGGTTCGCTCGTTGGGATGAGCGGGGTTTAGATGGTAAGGCTACGGTCCCCACTGGCGGCAAGGATTACCTGTTGCCATGGGTAATTTGGCAGGGCTATACACCTCGGTGTGTAGTCGGTTACTGGTTACTATGGAGTTTAGAGATGGTTGTTACAGTTTAATATGGTTGTTTTTGCATTATATTATGTGTTGTATTGTTACACAGTTGACTGACCCCGTTTATGTTTTCAAATATGTGATGATCCATTCGGGGATGGTGAGCAGGATGACTTACAGGTTTAGTTTGGATGTATGGATGCAATGTTGCATGGTAAATTCTTTGGGTTGGGAGATCGTATGACATAGCGGTTCTTATAGATGATAGTGGAGTCATCAGTTGTATCTTCTTTTCTTTTGTAACCGAGTTGTACTTTAGTCTGCCATTGTAATTATGTAAAGCTTTAATAAATGTTCTTGGATGGTTAATATGATATACTTATCTCGGGAAACCGAGATGGTAATACCTTTGGTTATCAAGGAAGGCCTGTTTAAGGCTCCCTGGTAAGTAGGGGTGTTACAAAGTGGTATCAGAGCGACGATTTTAGAACCTGTAATCAATGAATCTAATGAAAGTAAGGTGTTAACAAAAATGAATCTGGTGCATGTATGATGGGATCTCCTTTTGTTGGTTTTGGGTGAGAAGGCGCCCTCATTCCAGAATCCTGTCCCCAACATGCTTAAGCCAGTAACCTCGGGGTGGGATGTTGAGGTGAAACTGCATGTGTGTTGTATGCTGAATGTGACTTACTTATGCGCGATTATGTGTAGCTAGTATAAAGGTGACATTAGTATGTGGTGTGGATAATGTATGGCTACTTAGTAGATGCATGTGTGTTGGTACTAATATATGGGCAAGTTTATGATTGATGAGTTATTTTAATTGCTAGAGTATTTGGAAGTGGAGGGCACGAATGTTTTATGAACCTCCGAAGCGTGTGCAAGTTTATGATTGATGAGTTGTCTCGAGTCGTTAGTCAAGATGTTATATAAGGTAGAAAGAGTCGAGTCGGAATGACTATGGGAACCTATGAGAGTGCTTTTACATATGATGTTTAGCTTTTGTTAGTATCGCGGGTAAGAACTAACTAGTGAAAAGTTCTGAGACGCTCCAGGGACTCCGAACGCCATTTTATATTGCAGGAACACTGCTACCGACAATGCCAAACTGTTTTCTTAGACTTTTTAGGAAACTCGACCGAGTATAAGAGCGTGCTCAACCGAGTCGTCCTTACTCGACCGAGTTTAAATGTCACTCGACGGAGTTCGTAAAAGCAGAACTTAGATTGAATATGCCAATATCGACACTCGACCGAGTAGAGGATACTCGACCGAGTGCAGTTCCTACTTGACCGAGTTTTATCTTCCAATTTGCAAGGTAATCTTATTTCAACTATCTCTTTATGCTTTGGATAAAAGAGTACCAATTAGGACTTGAGAATCTCGGTTTTTATGCTTAGAATCATGCTAGAGGTTATAACTTTCTATGAAACTTGCTTTAGTACTTGTTTTTGTTGCTAGAAACTAAGATTTTGAGCCCAAAATTTGTATAAATTGGTTTCGAATTTTCTAGGGTTTACCCCAAAATTTCGAATTTTGATACTCCAATTTCTCCTTTAAGGTTAGAAAAGGTCTTAGGATTCTAATTCTATCATCTTTTGCACTTGATTTTGAGTATTTTGAGCGAAAAATCCGTCTTAAAGCTTTACCTTTTTGTACATGGAAAATCTGAAATTTCCCCTTGTTTTCAATCTTATGAGCGAAAGTTTTGTTGTTAAATGGTGTTTTTGCATCATGCCGAGAGCCACCGCCACCAAACCACCAAGCAAGAGGACCCGAGTCAATGCCACCACCGAGCGTGGCCAAGGGAGTCAAGGACGCACGGTTCTACCCGTGGCCCAATACCCTTCGGGTATATTTGCTGACTTCAAACAGAGGGAGGTTTTTGTTTCTTTGATGACCCATACCATAAGGGCAACGAGGTCTATAAATGTGAGCATTTTTGAGGAGTTTGGTATAGAGGTTGATGTGAGGCACATCTTCGAGACTTTGAGGCTGATTGGTTTGTATCGTTTGAGGAACCATTCTTATGAGTTTCTAACTTTGGAGTTCATGAGCTCATTCTCATATGATGAGGATGGTGAGACCCTCCATTTTAGGTTGATGAAAAACAATTTTGAGCTGACCATGAAGGAGATAGCTGAACACCTGGGGCTGGAGAAGCCTACTACGGACCACTACCTGGATGTGGCCAAGGAGTGTGGGAAGAGCGGTTACTTATCTTTGCTTACCGGTACGACACCCAATGTCAGTGTAATACTCATTCATGATAATCAACATGTGACCCTGAGAATATTTCTCCGGATGATGACTTGCCTATTCCATGGGAGGAGTGATGTTAGTAAGTTGAACTCCCACGAGGTTATGTTTCTAATGTCTTATCTAAACCCGAAGAGGGAGGCGCGGTTCTACTATTGTGCCCCGGCTATTGTGGGCTCTAGCTTGGCACATATGACTCAGTCTTCCCATCGTCATTTGAGTAGTGGTTCTATAGCGACCCGGTTGGCTCAAAGGTTGACCAATTTCGAACCTTGTTCTAAGTTCCCGGCAATGTTTAAGAGTGTATCAACGATGGACAAGGACTACTTCTTGCACCATAAGTGGTTGAGGGTGTTGGATGACGAGACTCTAGGGAGGGTGTCTAGCTTGGAGGGTGAGAGGCATGAGATAAGTGAGGCTACCCGACCCAGTTAACCTACACGAAACCGAGCACCGCGAGGAGTGTACTGATTATATGACCACACCAGACTAGAACTACCTTATCCCGGAGCATGTACTTCAGGAGATGCCGGAGCCCGTGTTGCCTTCTAGCCACAAGAAGGCGACCAAGCCTGTCAGGGAGACTAGGGGAGCTAGAGTAGCGAGGGAGGTGACGGAGGAGACCCCGTAAATGCAACAAGGTCCACCCATGTACCAATATCCGAACTACCCTACGGTGCATGACCCTCGGATGCAGGTGGGGATGTTGACGGAGCGGTTGTCCAACACCTTAGTGTTGAGAAGCCTACATGAGATGACTCACCATCAGGATATTGGGACGAACCTAGCTCAGCCGGTATGGTATAGATGATGGAGGGATGATAGAGGTGTTTTTCATTGCTACGGTGTGGACCGATCTTCTAGGGGAGTGTCGGAGAGCTATGACCGGGGGTGCCTTGTCAGACCATGGGGAGCCAACCAAGGGAGTCAGCTGGATTCAGAAGGGAGATAGATCGGAGGTTGTTCGCAACAAGGTTATGGCGGACGGTACGATGCTGCTGGATCATCATGTGCAGGGAACGAGGACAATATGGATGATGGCACGGACAAATACCATTGAGTTTTCATGTTATTTGTTGTTTCATCGAACTTATTTCAGATTTGGTGCCTTGTGGCACGTAACTTTTATACGTGGATTGTTGTATGAGGCCATAAGGTCTAGACTTGTTTCATTTTTTTAGACTTTGATTCGTTGGTGTATGACTATAAGTGACCTTCGAGTCGCAGTGTTGGTTTAATTTCATTTTAGGTGGACGTTTGTTGTTGAGGTGTTGGCCTTCGTTGAAGAGCTATCTGATTTGGAGTACTCGACCGAGTACACTTGGGACTCGACCGAGTATGGCGAACTCGACCGAGTGCCAATATGTACTCGACCGAGTACTTAGGTTGAAGTGTTTAGAATGTGATGATCCTTGTCTACTCGACCGAGTACACAGAGCACTCGACCGAGTACGGCGTACTCGACCGAGTGTCTATTAATCGACCGAGTTTATAGATGTTATAACTTATATTTATGTTATGCTTGCATAATATAGTTTTGGCATGATATGTGGAATATGTCTAAGTCATGGTTATGCCGTATGCTCATGCATTAGGAAATAGTCACGTGTGGGTAACAGTTTAATCGGGTAAAGTAGTCGGGGGTGTGTCATGTCATGAGTACAATTTTATACCAACAATGTCATGTTTCTAGTCCAACCTTGGTTTTTCCTTTTTGTTTACCTGCTCTTTGATCGCACGGACAGTGAACTTCGAGGGCGATGTTCCTTTTAAGGGGGGTATATTGTATTGCTCGTGGGTGCGTGTGTAAAATTTTAAAACTTGGTGTCCTTGGTGTTCTTGCGGGATGTACTACTTGTTTCACTAGAAAAGTTGTGTCGTGTTAAGTATAGTGTTATGGTATCATGTTAAGTTGTGATGTCATGTGTGTGCATCTTATGTGGCTAGTAAACATGAGGTAAGTTATCAAAGCGGTGATGCGAATTATCATCTTAGTGTGTATAAGTGTGTGTCACATGACCGTTATATGTGGAATGTGGTGGATGGGAGTAATGCGTGCTTTTGTGATTAATGGATGGTGAAGACTAAGCGGAGTTGTAAGGTGTTGAGTGTGAACTATCCATCTAGACCATAGCGTTCGGGCAGTCTTTTTTGTCGAGGATTCGAACTTCGGGGACGAAGTTATTTTTAAGGGGGGAAGACTGTAATACCCACCCTACTGGGAGCCCGTTGACCGATCATAGGTACCTTTGACCATGTTATGCCTGGATAAGGACCGTCGTTGGAGTTACTTTGCGTTTTGGACCTGACACTCGGCCTAGTGAGGTCCACTCGGCCGAGTATGGGTGACACTCGACCGAGTGCGGTGTACTCGGCCGAGTGTGGGTGACAATCGACCGAGTGCGGTGTACTCGGTCGAGTACGCTGGTACTCGATCGAGTGCGTGAGCGGCAGCGTAATATAATGTTACGCGGAAATCATAACCCCAAACCAATTCGTTTCATTTGTTTTTCTCAAAACCTAAAGTCAGAACCCTTCTCCTTCTACCTTATTCCTCCGTATCTCTCTTTCAAGCCTCCGCCTAGAAGACCACCATGGGAGTGGTGGTGTGTGTCGGTCCCGGTCTAGTGACCCGTTCGTCATCTAAGGTAAGTCATTGTCCCCATCTGTGAGTTTTGGGTTAGGGTTATGGTCATTTGTAATCCGGTCATACCTGTAACACCCCTATCTACCAAGGAGCCTTAAAAAGAACTTCCCAAGTAGATAAAGGTGTTACCATCTCGGTTTCCCGAGGCAAGTTCGTATCAAACGCCAATAAAAGAACATTTTAATTTATTACAGGTTATTACAAGTCGTAAACCAAAGGAAAGATGATACAACTCATGATACTACCAACTGCCTAACTATTATGTCGTGACTCGTCCCTCCAACTAACCCGGCAAGCTCCAAAAGCAACCTGCTAAAACCGACTACTCACCATAAGGATCACGGCAGACACAACACAAAGAAACGAATAGGAAAACACCACACAAGGTCAGTACCATAAAACATCCAATCACAGCACAATAAACACACATAACACCGCACCGACTTCAACACCACACCACACTACATCACTGACTACACACCAAGGTGTGTAGCCCTGCCAGTGGGGGACTGCAGCCAATCCCACCTAAGCCCCGCTCATCTATCCGAGCGTAACCCCATGTTCATTAATGTGCACATCCTCTCTTGTGGCGGGTTCCACGGAGGGCGAATCAAGGGGGTGAAGCCACTCCCGCAAGTGACTTCACTCAGCCGAGGACGCACCTCGCAACACAACCAGTCCAATGAATCCACCATACACATCCACTATTCCAAACATACAGACATTCATAAACATAATCATAAAAATTCCAAACATACAGTACTGAGTAGAGAAGTCCTACCTCTAGCAATCCGCAGCGACTCCGAACACAGCCTCACGGCAACAAGCAACCACTGAACATCCTACATCAAACAATACGGCATCTATCACTATTACCACCCACATCACTAATACTAATAGGAACGATGACGACAATGATAACAAATACCTATACCGGCATCCCGGCGACAAGACCGCTTCCCGACACATGCTCCCGTCCCCCAAGGTGACCCATCTTCCCCATTTCTTCAAAAAGGGTGAGAACAGGAGAAGAAAAGGCGAGGCGACGACATCTAGGTTTAGGAAAACGAAAATGAAATGATTCGGGTTTTCTGACATCGCGATATATATTTTATCGCTGGACACAAGCTACTTGATCGAGTAACTAACTTACTCGATCAACTGCACCCTACTCGATCGAGTAACAAGGCTACTCGATCGAGTGGCCTCCGCTAGATCGAGTCATAACTCAACGGCACTAACAACGAAGGATTTTCAAGGACTCAGGACACGCACCTAAGGTCAGTCAACGGTGGTCAAAGGGTCCTAACAGGGCTGATATTACAGTCTTCCCCCCTTAAAAAGAACTTCGTCCCCGAAGTTCAGCTCAACCTTCCCAAGACTCAAAGGTGAACAAGGACTAAGCCTCTGAAATCGACTCATCCCGACACGAACCCGACACAACCATACCCATACACAACCCCCTGTCATTTCCCACCACTCATCATCATCATCTCCCTTAAAAGGAATTAGCTACATCATTCCCTGACAAGCCATCCAACATACATTACTCACGAGAGTACACTAACGAGGACACATCAACACAATTGTTACTTCCACCTGCTAACCAACCATAACCATTGTACGATTCCACATATCATGCACATCATTCACCGGTACAACTATCCTTATTACCGTCCACTAATTATACACACCTAAAGGGTCATTACAATTCTCAAAATATAATAACTTATCACTCATTGCTAACACAATTTAACACCCACATAAATCAAATTTCATACATTCGCCATCAATTCCATATCCATAACAAAATAAAAGTCAGCAATTCACTATTTCAATTGTAACTACAACCATCATACAAACAACTCACCCACATCCCATAAAMCCCAMCMAMMAMMAWTTTTTTTTTAAACACCGTAAATAACCAAATAAACGTAACATAGCAATAACACGATCCCTTCATAGCGTAATACTAACTTATCATTTTGTTATAACATCAATGTTCCTTCACGCGACATTAATCTTCCCCTCTTAAAAGGAACTTCGTCCCTGAAGTTCACCTTTAAGACGAGCTACTAACATATAAGGCAAGAATAACTTTATACTATTAAGACATTACGTAACAATTCCAAACACGTTAAAGCAAACCGATACGCACCTTTACACCCACATTAGACATAATGTCAATCACGAAATGAGTAAAGGATACAATTATCCACATAAACGTACGATAATATAGCAATTTCTTAATGATATAGCCCCGCTTTTACGTTCTTGATACAACCAGACACAACTTGACGACCACAATGCTTAATTATGACTACACATTATAACAAACCATTCATTACATAAGTAAGACATACAAAACCACATTTGTAGAGACATTACACCAACCGCACCTGCAACATGCTAACACAGTGACTAGCCGAGTTAAACAAGCCAAGGCCCAACAATATATGCAAGGGAAATGCGAATTAACCTTCGCATAATGCAGGATAGCACAAAACAGGCCACACTCGATCGAGTTAGTAAGTCACTCGATCGAGTTGAGGCTACTCGATCGAGCTCACTAGCTACTCGATCGAATAATTGCATTCTAGAGTCTGTCCAGAATGTCATTTTCAGCTACTCGATCGAGTGAGGGGCACTTAATCGAGTAGCTACAGGTCAGATTGGTTCCAAAATTCACACTTGCCATAAAACGAAAACATAATAACATCGATTCCCATCTCCGGCATTAATTGTTGGCATACCAAGTCCCACATTCGAACAGAATACGGTCTTAGGGCTAAATACAAGCCGAAATGTATCAAACATAAATCCGATAACATAAATAACAACCAAATAAAAGTCATAAGATGATTAACAAAACAACGAAGTCACGAGACAACTAGTAAAACAATAACGAAATCATCGTCAATCCATGGCCGATTCATCTTCCATTTCTTCATTGCCTCCCCCACCTCCTGATGTGTCAGCTCCGAACCCGTCCCCACCTGATGCAGCACCCGTCCCCGGATCTCCTCTCGCTCGCCACGGCGCCAAACAATCGTAAGGGTAGCTCTCCGAAGCTCCCCACGTAGCTCGGTCAACTCCATAGGAGTGGAAGACTCTACTATCATCACCAACACCTCTCCACCACACCGGTTGGGCCAACTCGGTCCCAATGCCCTGCACATGCGTCATCTCATACAGGTTGCGGAAGAACAACGTGTTGGATATCCGCTCTGTAAGCTCGCTAACCTGCATCTCAGGACTGAAGGAGGAAGGGTAGCTAGGGTACTGATTTGGGTACTTTGGAGGCATGGCCTGTGACGGTTGGGTCTCACCGACCCTCTCTCTCACTCTTCGGGGTCCTCTCTCCACCCTAGGCCGCTGATCCTCCAGCCTAGTCCGATCCCCCTTGGTCGACTCCGGCATCACCTCTAGAAGGCCCTCATCAACCAAGTAGAACTGCTTGCTCGGGTTGTCCTCCTCCTCATCTGAATCAGAAGCCACCACCAATGCGGCCAAAGGCTCGATCGCGGGTAGGTGTTCGGGGTCTGGTACCCTCATCCAACTCACTCCCCATACCCTCTAAGCCAACCCACCACCCTCCAACACTCTTAACCATTTATGGTCGAGGAAATAAGCCCTATCTAAAGTGGGAACCACCGGGGCCATATGGGTGATGGCCGAAGAGGCCTCAAAGGTGGTCAACCACTCAGCCAGACGGGTGACAATGGCACCACAACTCAGGTACCG
>VHZZ01000792.1:82116-92271 GCA_009801015.1 Silene noctiflora
TATGATGTTCACTGTCTCGGGAAACCGAGATGGTAGCATCCTTGTATTCGGAGGTAGTCCTTGGTAAGGTGCCTCGGAGTATGGGGGTGTTACAACATAAAACTTGGGTCAGCCACAGCCCAAATCCAACCCTGACCTGAATTGATGTTGTGTAGAAATTTTCCCCATAATCATACAGGTTCTAATCTTCTTCTAATTGTAAATGCAGAATTTTGTTTCTACTTGCTTATACATCATTAAGTTAAGTTCTAAATTTCAATGCTATACATTTCAAGATTCTTATTCTTATTTCCTACTTTGCTATAATTCTAATTGTGCAATATGTTTACTTTTAGGTTACAAATTCATTTTTTCCTCTCATCAATGTCACAATCTAAAATGTTAAGTGAACTTCAATCTAAAAGCTAAGTAACTAATCTGTTTGTCTAAACGAACTCTATTTTGTTGATAATTTTACTTTATACTAAATTGGTTTTGATTTAAATTTCAGGCAAATCAGTATAGCGGAGACATTTCTATACTATACTTGAATTACAACAATGCTGCAATCATATAAGATAAGTAATCTTTCCCTATTCCATTTTAAACTGCATTAAAATAATAAGCAATTTTTTTAAACTCAAATTAAGTAAAACAAAACATACTATTCTCTTCTTGCCTTCCATGTTGTTTTCTCTTCTTCCCAGATTTTGATGAATTACCCTTTTCCATGATTACAAACTCGATTGTTGACCTTGTTTCTCCCCTTGTGGTCGCACAAAAATATTAGTAGTTGACTTTATTTTTAAAACTGGTTGTGATGTAGAATAAATGGTCTATAAGATGAATTTTAGTTAAAGATAGGGAAAACTCAGTTCAAAGACTATGTGAAGTTAATACTACATTTACTGATTATAGATTTATGACTTAACTACTGCTGGTTTTATTAACTACTCGTTTACCACTACTTTTGTAACTGTCTTTTTTCCCACTAAAAAAGCAACCTTTCTGATTTGTATCCTCAAAAAAACTGTACGACAATACTATAATATTTTAATTATTTTGAAACTGATTGAAACGGTAGAGTATTTTATGGTAATCATTCGTGGACTCAATTAGGGGATTACATTTAATATTTAGTTGCCTTGACAATATTTTATCTATATAACACCAGTTTACTTCTTAGTTAAATTTTTACAAACATTAATCTTCCATTTCATTTATTATAAAAATAGCCAAGTATTTTAATTGGTATTATTAATCTTCCGTTCGACGTGCATCAGTCATAAGGTTGTCCTGTACCAATAATTTATTTTTTTAATTGTGCATTTAATCCAAGGGTGGTACTTATTAGTTAGTATTGGTTATGTAAAGATTCTAAGTCATTATACGAATTGTATATATTAATTATAACAAATTATATAATTACATTATCGTAATTTTAAGAAACTACTATGTAATTACATAGCTTTTTTATGAGAATTCTGCGATGATTCGAATTATTGAATTATTAATAGTACATTTAATCGAAGTGTTTTATTTATTGGGTAATGATAAATACAGCCCAATGGGTTGTATTTATGAAACTAAAAAAATAAATAAATACTTAATACATGCATTAATTACATTGATTCATGTGTAATTTATTCTCTAATTTATAAATAAATGCCAAATTTGAAAGGGTGTTAGATGCTTAATTAAATGGATTGTATTTATCATTACCCCTATTTATTAATCAATATTAGTTTAAATTGCCCTAATTTCATTTGTTGTCTATGTAAATTATATTATTACTAATATGATGTAATGACGTCATTTGAATTTTAATTAAAATGTAATTTCATACAGCTATTTCTGAAATTAATAAAACTGTGGCCGTATTTGACCCGAAACGATAGAGCCAAAGCTAAAATTGAAGATGGCAAGTCAGGTTAGGGCTAACATCTGTAGCTCACCAACCCGAAACCTTTTTCAAAAGCTGATTATGTAAAGTATCTAACTCGTTATTCAAATTGTGTACATATTTTTTTACTTAATTTCAATTTTGTTTGTTCAAGACCTCAGACCTAGTTAGTTAATTTATCTGACCTGCTTCACCGTCATGGGTCTGGCCTAACTTAATCCAAACATAGGCCTGATCATACTTGATAAACATGGATCTAACTACACCTCAACAAATGTGACAACTTGACCCGAACTTAATGAGTGGATGTTTAAAGCTTATTCGAATGGTGTAGCAAATTTTTTAGTTATTTCCAATTCAATATTGCTTAGTTATTTTCTATGTTGACTTGTACGCGCCTTCAAATATTGTTGTCTATGAAAAATTTAGCTTTTTTCTGGTCGTCTTTGAGTTATTTCTAGCGTCTCCATATACTTTTAATAAGGATTGTGCAATGTAATCTGAGAAAGAAATACTGATGTAGATACTTAATGCAATTGAAAAATACATAAGTTGTCCATACATTAAAGATAAAAAGTAAATCTTCATCCTCATATATTATTACTGCTGGTCCTATTGCTTGTTTGTTGTTCTAGTCCTTCTTTGAATTAGCCTTCATCTTGTCATTCAAAGTTGTTGTTGCTCCTATTTGAATGCGATTGTTTTCCCACCTTGCTGACTGCTTCCGCTATTCCACCATTCAATACTTCCAAGCATAACTATGAGACTTACACTAACCTAAATAAAACTTAGTCCAAATACAAAGTTTAAAACAACCTTAGTTCAATAACATAAAACAAACAGTCTTTTAAAAAACAGTCCAAAACAGAAATAAAACAAAGTAGTTTCTTAAAGACAGATTGGCGCCTTTCCCATTTTAATCTCTTGAAGTGTTATTGCATATGCTTTGTCCGATGTGTCAAAAACCACCGCAACACCTTTCTCAGGTGTTAACTCTTGAGATTATATCACAGGTTTGTCTTCATTAATCTCTCTCATTTGTTCCTATCGCATTAAAAAAATTGTAAGTAAAAAATATAGTAGAACGATAATGCGTAATAAACTTATAAAGGAAGCAAAATATCCACCATCATATAGTCTGTTTTGGTGGTATCTTTGCTTAAACTCGACAATGCTGACATTGCATGTTCCTATTAATTTCAAAACGTGATTATTATAATTCTTTGTAAGATATCAAGCATTATAGTATGACTTGAGAGTATCTTATTCGTTATACCTTTGTTGCAGCCTGCATATTTTTTCACTTTGTAATTGTTCTAGGATCATCACATATGCTAATGACACCATAGCTGCTAGATTTCATCTCGATATTAAATACTTGATTCACCCTTGTTTTGACGATGAAATCCCTTTCAATAAGAGGCCTAAAATCAGGTGGTGGTACAAGATTGAAAATTTGAAATTAAGAACAAATATGTTATATTATGTTGTAAAAATGTGTCTTTTTTTGTGTGTTTAATACTTGATTAAATTTGGGAGATACCTCATCTTCATCAAGTATTTGTTGGGCTGTTTATCCAAGCAACTCGGTCATAACATCATCCTAGATGATAAGTTCACATAGAGCGTTTTCATGCATCACAAAAAGTTTAACTTGGTACCTGTTTTCAGACACTATTCTACTTAATCATACTTACATAGCTATACTTTTAAAAAATATGATCTTAGAAGGATAATTAATACCTTGGAATGGCTGATTGTGTCCCGATCCCCTTCAAACTGAATGCACTTTTGTGTTCTCGTTCTTTATCACAATACCAAAGACCATCTTCTTTCTGATGAACTTTTGAACGACATTCTTTGTAAGAATTATAAAACCAACCCACAGTAGATGTGTCTAGTTCAACGAACGTTACCATGGTCACATATGACCCTCCTTTAGTCAGTTTTTCAATATCCGCTAATGTCTTGATGTTTGCACTTGCGAGGTTGGGTGGATGGTGTCCTTTATTTCCTGGATCTCCCAACAGATTCTGCTGAACCTTAGCTCTGGAACTGGTAAGAATTCCACATTTCAAAACTGTTAATAAACTATTAGCGGGAATTTTTTTTAATCGAATTTCAAATTTCAAATTATGTAATTTTAAGTTGGTATGTCGTAATTGTATTATAATTGGAATGTACTTAAACAGTGGACATTTTTTTTTTCACGCCTAACTTAAATTGTATTTTGGGTGCTGATATTTGACAAAAAAAAACCAACATAATAATTTGTAGCAGACCAAATAATGTTCATGCATGCAACTTGAGTAACTTAACTGTAAAACAGTAGGGGTCAAGTAATAACCTATTATTGAATTCATGCATTTCATTCATGTCAGGATTGCCTACAATTTTAGTTGCTCCCCATGTTGTTGTTATTCTCACTTCCCCTGCATTATATTGTTCATGAGATTCTATTAAATATAAGTCATAAGATAATTGTATGTGAATAAGCATCTTAAATTTGAATGATTAAATTTTAGATTACTTTTACCTTCATAGACAGATCTCTTGATGTATAGCAAAACCAAAGTCGGTTTCATTTGGGTCTTGAAATGATCTTCAATTTCTGTCATTTGGTCGACATAGTCTCCAAAAATGTGCAGCACAGTTGCTGGTTACTGGAACAAAATGTTAAATAACATATGAATTTCAATTAATAAAGATGACATTTTGTGAAGATAAAATTAAATGAGTTGTAGAAGTATTACTGATTGTTCCCTAGGATGATAGTCCTCCTCCTCTTTCCATTGCTAGCAACTTTGATTGGGTAAACATGTTCAAGTTTACCAATAACATCTGTAATTTTTAGACAAATGTGTTATTGGAAGTAATTTTTTTTAGGAATTTAGATAGGATATAATGCATAAGATTCATACCAACATAGAGTCTGTCAGGCATATCTCCAGAAAAACTCATTGAATGTGTAAAAAGTGTGCACACAAAGAGGTAAGTCTGCAATAGTAACTCGTACGACCCTTATACTGTACTCCAACCATATTTTGCATGGATGAAATGTTGCCATGTCTAGTCCCACACTATTGGATAATATGTTGAATATCCTTATTTTATATGTGTCCCCTTCATTCAGCAATTCTAGGAAAAGTTTGATCAATTTCTTCTTGATTGTTGCTTGAATAGTATGTCCCTGGAAAAAAATAATAAGATGTTAATTGAATTTGTACTTTTCACTATGCTAAAAAAAGTATTACAAAAAATGATAGATCATACATTCTGGTCCACTAAGATGAGTTCCACTCCTGGTAACTCTGTTGGATCATTTTCCGACTTTTGCACCACATACGCATTACTCTAACCGTGATCTGCTCCGTCCTCGACGTAGTAAGATCGATATTGGAGATTGGAATGCTTTGGATGTTTGCCATGATTAATGTTATTTTTTTGTTTGTGTTGATTATACCTTTTGCTGAGGTTATTTGTATTGTAAATAACCTAGTTGACTTCACCATAACTGTTGTAAACCTCTCTAGCCCACTTTGTCACTCCTCCACTYATCCACTATGTTTTAACTGCTGAACAGCAGTTAAAAATTGTGGCTAAAACTGTTTGTATAATAGTGGGTACATTCGGAGAAAGTTCAGGCCTATTTGAATCTCTTGTGCATTGATCTTGGCCCATTATTCTACTTCTGAATTATTATCGTAATTATCGTACGTAATACATTTGGAGATTCGATTGAAGCCAATTAAATATTAAATATTATTTACTATTAACTATTATTATGATATTAATTTGGCCTTCGTAATAGACTTGTGGAAGCGGAAATTATTCGGTAGCCTATCATTGCCACCTTCTAAACAGGGAATGGCGGTTGATAGTTTTGTTGCCAGAATTTTAATACCTCGGATTTTAGTCTTTGGATACTCTATCGAGTAGAGGGTACTCTATCGATTAAGTTATAATCAGGTTCTGGAGAGTTTCTGTTTCTTAGGTACTCGAACGAGTTGGGGAAACTCGATCGAGTAGGTGGTACTCGATCGAGTACGTTAGTTGCTCAATCGAGTGCCTGTGCTTTTACGGGTTCTGCGTCCGGTTTGGTTTTAAAGAAAGGAGAGATTTCGGTTTATAATACATCGACAGTCTTGGCTAAACGTTCATTTTACAAAACCTTTACAAAAGAAAACTCAAGCAAAGTAGATCCTCTTCTCTCTTTGCTATCAAATCAAGGGCTAAAGTTCATAACTTTTGGGGCTTTTCGTACCGTTGCTTTAGTCACCGTTTGGGTAAGATCAGTATGTTATTTTTATGTCGGTTCTTAAGTTTTTGTCTCAACCCTAATTTGAGTAATTAGGGATTTGATGGCAGATGCACACCAATAGGTGGATTGTCATTCTTGTATTCTTTTTTTAAATTTATAAATCAATTTAGATATGGTTCTACCGATTAGCCTATCAGAACAAGGCTCGTAACGGCTGGTTTTGACCTTTTTAAAACAAGAATGTTTACTGGATAGAAAGTCGATCCTACTTTCTTTTTTTTCTTTTGCGAATGGGATGAAACTTAAGGACCTCTCTCTTCTCTTTACTTTTCTATAAGACTTTAATCGCTCTTACCTTACTAGCCAACTTCCGTTTCTCAATCTGAACCCTTTCTCTTCTTGAGAGTCAAAGACAGTAAAGGAGGAGGCTCAATTCTTAGTCAAAGTTTAGGCATCAGAACAGGGCGAACCCTATGCTTCCGAAGAAGAAAGCTTATGTTGTTCCTTTGACAAGGGTATTCCTTAGACCCTTTATAGGTAAACAAGCACAAAAACAATCTCGTTCTCAATCTCGGCAAATGCCCCTAAAATTAGGAGTTCTACTGAACACTTATGGAAAGTTTACCCTTAAATTCACCCCTACGCCCTTTCTTCCCCGTATCCTCTGATTCACCCTTCTTCATCTAGTCGAGACCCTTTAATAAAATAATAAGAATTATAAAGATCTATATCTACTACAAAATAAGCGGGAAGGTAACCTGCTACAGGTGCTACTGGTACTACGCGTGCTTAAATCCATTCTGCTGCTTCGCATCTTAATCTATGTTATAATTGTATTTCCGGGGAATAATAGACTTCTAACTCTAAATGAAATAATGCCCCCTTTGTCCGAGACTGACTTACGTTATTTATAATAGGAATTGAGGGTCTTATAATAATATAAAGGTAAGGCAAAACTACTAGCCAGTGAATTCTTGATTATTTCTAGGTATAGGTTCTCGCTTTTGAGCACACACAATTAGAGCGTATGCCAGTATAAGGCCTATTCACTCTATTAATCCATAAAGCTAGACCAGAGCTATCTTAGGTTTACTATGTCCAACACAAAACCATAGGATTAAGACTAAATCGCACTCAACGCCATTCACAGCCACCAAAAGCAAGCTATAATATGATATAAGGCGGCCAATAGACGAACATCACAAGATCTATAAATAAAAGAGAGCAGCACATTCATATTTGATGTCAAGGCAAGTAGCCCCATAAAGCAGTACATAAAATATAGTAATTAATACAAGCGTTATTTGAACATTTATCATTCAGTGCTTGTATTGTGATTTTCATCTCAGGTAGGGTTTCCCCACTCAGTTACTGTTTAAATGGTATAAGAATGTTGTGTGGCATGATTGTATAGTGATTTTAATTACGTTATTGATGTTGGCATGTTATTCATATAGTGGAATGGTTGTTGTATTTCTTGTATATGGTTCGCGAGGTGCGCCCTCGGCTGAGTGGAGTCATTTGCGGGAATGGCTTCACGCTCTTGTTCGCCCCTTGTGGTTCCCATCACAAGGGGGATGTGCACATTAATGATCATTGGGTTATTCGCTCTATGGTTTTGAGCGGGGCTTAGGTAGTACGGTTGCGGTCCCCACTAGCGGAGTGGATTACCTATTGTGATGGGTAATCTGGCAGGACTATACATTTAGTGTGTAGTCAGGTGTTCGGTGTGATGCGGAGTTTGGGGAATGTGATGTATGGTTGGCATGTGATGTATGGTTGTGTATGACTCATATATTGTTTATTCAGTAACTGGCCTCGTTTATATGTTTTGAAAATTGTGGTGATCTATTCGGGGAAGGTGAACAGTGTCTAGCAGGTAATCATATGGATAGCTCGCGGGATCTGGCTGGGATGGAGTCATCACTAGTCTGGAGTTTAGTCTTACGCTTTAGTCTTATAACAGTTTTGGTTTTCAGTAGTTTTGTCATGAGTCAGTTGTATCGTATTTTGGAGTTTTTGGTTTTGAGATGTATGTGTAACACCCCAAGAGATTGAGAGGGAAGTTGTCCCACATCGGGAAAATAAAGAGATTATTATATGTTTATAAGAGATTCCACCCACTATTTAGTAACAAGGCCTTGTGCTTTTGGGCTTAAGTGAGGACAAATAATAGGCTCAAAGGTGCACATCTCATCTTATTGAGGTTGTGTTACGATATGGTGGGTCAGGTTGTTATAGTATGGCTTAATATGTTTAACTTTAAAGTATGTTTCTTTATGGTCACTTTTGATATATTGTACCTCGGGCATCCGAGATGGTAACATCTCTATATGTTAGGGTGGTCTTGGTAAGGCACTTTGGTGTATGGGGATGTTACAAAGTGGTATCAGAGCGACGATTTTGGAACCTGTAACTAATGAATCTATTGAACATAGGGATTCAAAATAAAATGAACTCGGGTAGGAGTTGTTAAGAGCTAATGCAAAGACTTGGGAGACGTCCTAAAGTCTCGAACTTGCTCTTACAACTTTGAACCGGTCACAATGGGTGTGTCATGGGATCGCTACCTATTTTCTTTGTTGTCTTTAATGCATGTGTGTTGGATGAAGTATGTGGTTGAAATGGTTAGAGAAGGAAGGTGGAAGTATGTGTTGCATGTGAAGTGTGAATTGCATGATAAAGATGTATTTATATGATTAAGTGAACTGTATTATTGGCATATGATAGTAACATGTGGTTAGAAGTTTAATGTGGTATGTTATTTTCATGTTGTTGCATAAAGTTGTAGTACCAAAGCATGCGGGTAGTGTAATTCATGAGCATGACTCGATCGAGTATTGGGAACTCCGTCGAGTAGGTAGAACTCGACCGAGTAGGCTTGACTCGATCAAGTATGTATTTTGTTGTGTTGGACAGAAGTTCATGTTTCATAGTTACTAGACCGAGTAAGTTTGGGACTCGATCGAGTAGGCGTTACTCGATCGAGTGTGTTTTGGCTCGACCGAATATGTTTTATGTCAGTTTGGGGTACTCGATCGAGTATGTAGTTTACTCGATCGATTGTCTCCTACTCGACCGAGTACGTGTGTGTACTCGATCGAGTGTGTCTTTGTGCGAGTCATAATTGTTTTGAGTCGTAGGCTATGTTCTTACGTTTGTTTTGGGTCTTAGAGCATTCTTTTACATATGTGTTGGCCCTGATACGCAGGTTACCAGATCTTACGACGTGGATAGTACCACCTTATGATGGGCCTGAGTTGTTGGAAGGACATGTGGTTATACGTGGTACTGTTGTATAGTGAAAAGTGGAAGTAAAGTCGATGAGTTCATTAGGGCAAGGAGTACAATTTGTGGGATATGGTGAGTGATATAGTCGTGGGTTTGAGTAATGTAATGATAGGCGTATATGATCGAGTGGTGATGTGAGTGGTAATGTAAGTTTGAAATGTGTGAAGTTGAAAAGTTTGCAATGAGGGAGGTGAATTGTGGTAATATGGGATGTGAGGATTTATGGAGGGAGATGGTTATRACTATGTTGGTTGAGGATATATGTAAGGGAAGGTCGTGATAAAAAAATGGAAAAGAAGAGTGTTAGATGAGCTTAGACCGATGGATGACGCACTGTGGATTTGTATGTAGTGGATGTGTTTGGGAATTTGGATCAATAAGGGCTGAGCCTAGTGTGTAGTTCTTTGGGAAGGTAGCGGTATGAGGTGAATTATGGTTCTGGAGATAGTAAGGAACGGTGTAGTTGAGTAAAGAGTAATCCTTGAAAGTATGGACTTATTGGTGGTGACTATGAGTGAGTAACATGTGGAGAGAGATTTATTATAACAAAGAATGGGAAGTTGCGATACGAATCAATGGAATTTGAGTTTTGGAGCTATGAAGAGGTAAACGGATTACTAAAGAGATGGGTAATAGGAGTAATGAGTTGAGTGGATTATGAGTGTTGTCAAGTGCGATGAGACAAGAAGGATGGTAGTGAGTCGAGTGTATGTTCATAAAA